>JAHZNB010003483.1:0-10058 GCA_027744295.1 Callyntrura guangdongensis
GTTGTTATGTTGTGAACATATCATGTCATTGATAAAAATGATTTGATCGTCTGATAAAATAAACAAACTCTTGGCAGAAATCAAAAACTTGATACTGTTCCAATTCAACGTCGTCCATATCTTGTTATCATCTGCCTTACTTACCAAGACTCTTCTTTTGGTAAAATGTAGCACGATACAAAACACACAAATATATTGATTTAGTGATGATTGCAATCAAATGATATTCGCTTTCATTGGAAGTTTGAATTTTAGAGATTATTCTACAGGAACAATCGCTAAATCGCTCCTTAGTTTCTCGTCGATACGAATGTGGACTGCATGCAATTGTTCTGAAATTGGACTACGTTACACAGGAATACATTGTATTTTCTCTCCAAACCCCTTATCGCTTACGCTGCTGGATTTTCATGTTCACCTTGTGTTGTTTTTAGAGCACCAATGGAAGCAGGCCAGGCAGAAATGGAGGTATACAGCAAGAGGAAGATAAAAGGCCGATTCCACATTTTCTCGGAATTATTTCCACTTCCACGGAAATTATCCGAGTTATTGAGTTGATCCATAAGCGGTGTTTCATGTGCAAATGAATAATAAATGTTGGTACACACATTAAACAGAAATGTTTAGTAAGCTAGGTAGCTGTGATACCGGCGGAATAAGGCAATGTTCAGGGGAAAGAATAGGCTCAAGACCAGAAATACAACTTTATTATAAAAAACGTGGTTACATAAAGTGGATACGTGGATTTACCTGGTTTTTCTTAATCAACAGTGCTGATCTCCGCAGTGTAAGTTGTACCTCAAATTATTGAATATTGGTGGTTTGGTTTTCTGGGTGAAGTTAAAAGTTACACGACGAAGGCCTATTTATTTTGGTTGTAGTAAATAGTGACGACGTACAACGAGCGATATGCTCCACGTTATGACTTTCATGATAAAAATATGGAAACAGTGTACTTGCATTTATAAAACCAGTTTGTTTGTTTTCTTAAATTGAATTTCATATGTGAACACGCATAGAAAGCGGGCACTCCAACAAATTCGATGAGTAATCCGCCTATCACACTAAAATCAACGGTTCGGGCTGTTGATTAGTCAGGATTATTATAGGAATAGAAAAAGCAGTCTAGAATGAAAAGGAGAATTTTTTACGGAATGAAATTTTTGAAAGAAGTTGATTTGGAAAGAACCATCGATATTTTTTTGTATTTTAGCTGACCCTCCACAACAAAACACCAAGAAAAAAAATGAAAGCGATTTTTTAAATAAAGAATCTGCAAACGTACACGATTTATCATGTGGACAACATGAGTGTTTACTTGTGCAATGGGAATGGGAGATAAGCTCATTTATCAAAATATCTGCGAAATGATAAACAATGTCGCCGGAACACATGCACCATTCTATTTTAGTCACCGGGACGCAGATTCTATTCCTTTATCGTCTGACGTTTATTTTTCCTTTGCCCAAATACCCCATATCGTTTTGAAAAGTGTCCTGTCATGTAAAAACCTATGACTGATCCATGGTCGCACCCTTGTTGACGCGTGTTGGTTTTTATTAGTTTTTTTTCAGTTTGAATGTCATTTCATTTGTCATGCTACACGGTATTGTAAACTTGTCAAATTTCAGTCGCCACACACTGTTGGCCGCTTTGAAAACGTCATTATTGTCGTCGTTTCAGAACACGGGAGCAGAAACGCAATGCTATTAATTGATTTTTTCCTTCCTTTTCCTGAAGTAAATACAATTCAGCAAACACGATCGGCCATAAATATAAAACCCCCAGTTTACGTTAACAGTATTGCTTTTTTTGCAATTGAATTCATTTTTCTTTCCTGTATCTACTGTGTACTGGTGATGTGATGAAACATTACATCCAACGGACTTTATCTATAGCTAATTCTTTTCAATGGACATTTGTTGGCAATTGGGCATTTGTTTTGTGCGAACAAGTCTCTACGTATTGCCCTTGAAACTCAACAAATGTCTCAAAAAGTCCGATTCTTTCTATTGGGTTGCATAAAAAGCATACATGGAGTAGAAAGAAAGAAACAACAAACTTTCAACAAAAAAGGCGTAATTAAGATATTATTTTTAAAAACAAGAGTGCTCTAATGTAGTCAGGTAAACACTAATGAGGACTGAATTTTGAGTATTCACGCTTTGTCATTTTTGCCTTATCCCGCTACAGCACCACTTTCCCAGTAAATAATTAAATATTCTCCTTACGTAAACTAAAGTTTCCTACAAAGAGAAAAGGTTAAAATGGAGTAGAAGTTTCCTCTTTCAAGGGTTTTACTAAGGTTCCTCATGGTTATTATTAAGGAGAAAGCGTTGAAATTAGATTAACCCATTTAATGTTCCTACCTTTCACCTTTTTATCCACAAGAAAGCTAGTCGTTTATACAAAAATACTTGCATACAGACGGTCAAATTTGAAAACCAATAACCACACTGCTTTCTTGCTCAAACAGATGGGTGTAAGGTAACAAAAACTGACAGCCTAAAATTGTAAGCTAAGAGCCGCTTTACAATTTGTAGCCTTCCTCCTAATTGGTCACTGGCAACGCTCATGGATCAAAAGTCTTCCTTAGGTAAAACACTATAACCTAATCTCTTAAGCGCGTTAAGTTTTTAATTCACTTTAATTGTAGGAGTAGTATTGGTTCTAAGATTTTATGTCCAGCTTTCCGTACTTTGGTTTTGGTGTTTACTGTTACCGGATATTGATTACACTACAGCCCTACATACAATACATCTTCGGCAATGCCTTTGGCAGAAATCCTTTTCGCGTGACTGTGTAAAGCGATTTTGATCTGAAAAGCACATTTTATCCCACACAAATAGTGCTCAGCCCGATTTCATTTTGAATGGAAGAGGGACGATTATCGTAGATAAAGCAACTCACAGTTTTACATTCGTTGTCGTTGAATTGTATGTTCTCGTATTGCTGCAGTGTAAAGCTTTGTGAGTGTGTCTCCGAACAACCGTGTATATGTATATGTAAGTGTTTTACTAGCCGCACAACAATATATGGACATGGGATCTGGTCAGAAAAAGTTGATGAATTCGATTAATATAATTCAGCACGTTTTCCCATCTGTGGACTGGCGTCCAAGGTTTCTTACGTCAACACGCTGTAGCGAAAATTCGTAATCGTTTATTTGATCTCGTCGCTACCGTCCATCCGGAACATTGGCAAACGTTCAAAATATATACAGACTAGGCACAGCAAAACTACTAAAAAGGTAAACAATGAAAGGTATGAAAAATAAATGAGGTGTGTGCTCTGGCTTTGGTAAAATATGGTTGATTTCACAGTGAGTAAATATACCGTAAATTCGTCAACGACCATCGTTACCGCTTCCCAGTGTTGACCAATCCATCCCGGTAATCCTTGTAAACTTTCTCTTTATTCCCGCAAAGTAAACGATTTTGATCGCTATCAGAAACCTAGTATTTGTTTACTTCAATCGACAGTCCCATTTTTAGAACGAGTATTCCAGAGAAAAACTGATGGGATGTTTGCGGGGGTCAGACAAACTACTCCATAAGCAAACACCCGCAAGACGACTATTAAACTAACGGGGGGGAGGTCCTCGAATAAAAAGTGTATCAATCCATAAACATTTTTTTCTGTTCAATTCGTCCGTTTCTTTGGCAGCCAGGACACCTTGAGCTTCAATTGTCGTTCCGATGATATGCATACCACAGACGATAAATGCGATCGAATGCACAGTTAAACGTGTTCTGTCACTTTCACTTATTTAGAAACTGCATTTTGTTGCATTATAATTTTTAACATTTTGAGCAATATTTAGTTATTCATATGACTTAATTTATAGGTTTACAATAGATTTTTATCAGTGTCCAACATACATTTGAAAAAAATCAGTGTGATAATGCCGTGTACTGAACACACATAAAATGATCTGTGTTTAATTCCAATTCGTAATCTAAGCATTCGAATTGACAAGAAACAATTATTTCAAACTGGATTGGACTCTTTTGGTCCGAGGACCTCCCTTGTAAGCACAAAAAATNTCTAAGCATACGAATTGACAAGAAACAATTATTTCAAACTGGATTGGACTCTTTTGGTCCGGGGACCTCCCTTGTAAGCACAAAAAAATTCCCCAAACTATTCCATTATCTGGTAATTCATCATGTCAAAAAATACCATATACGACAAAAACTTTCTTGTGTGTGGAAAATGTGCTGAATTACTTTGTACTTTGGTGGGGAAAAGTTTATTTCTGAATTTTATTTAACACAAATGCTTAAATAGGTATACACTACTGAACGGTCAATGTTGCTCAGCAACATTGAACAAGTCCTAGTTTTCCCTTTAAACTTTTTCATTTTTAATGTTTATCCGGTTCGAAGTTAGTGTCCCGCAGGTAAACAAACATTTCAGCACTTGTAACACTATTGTGTATTACGATAGCGTTCAATACTTTTGAACTGAAAGTAAATTTTATATGAGGAACAGCAAAACCAGATCATACTTATGTGCATACATGGATACAATATATGTATATAACTGAAATTTATTCCCCCAAATATAGGGATAAAATGAGATTATTATGAAACTTGGAATTGAATGGACAGTTCAAGTCGTAATCTTAAAATGTGAAAAATTGCAGGCCAGAAAAATAACAAGGCAGTACAACGAGGTTGGTAGCCTATTGTTTTGTGAATCGTGATACCAACTTTCTCACGCCAACTCCTCCATGCAATCATAAGATGTCAAAACGTGTAGTCCTAAGGACGTCATGTTACTGTCCAATATCGAGTGTAAATAGGTTTCAATGACGTTTTCTGTGCCCTGTTTTCACAAAAAGTTTTGTGAAAATACATTTGGTAGAAAACTAAACTTTTTCTAAAATCAATATCAGAACGGGAACTGTTCGACCTTTAGTAAAAAGGAGATTTTGTTTGTATTTTTTCTTATTTCATTTTTTAGTTTCATTGCTACTATTATTCTAGTTAAACATGGTAAAAACGGTAAAAGAAATTAGATCGTATTTTTATAAGCAATGTACACTTTGTTATGACTCATGACTATAACAAACATTCATATAGCAGGTGAGTGTTTGAAATTATATGGGTAAGAAATACTACTACACAATTTTCGATACGGTTGATGGTAACGCCGATATAAAAATATTTCATTGTCTAGCATATTAGAAGGATAGATTACTAATAGCGATAATATGAGTACCCGCGTACCGTATGTGCAAATGTATATGAAGTGTGCTATACTTCGAGTCTCTGAATAGTAACTGTATTACCAGCGAGCATTAAAAGCAATATGCACGTTGACGTAATAAATATGACGAAATAGGCACTGCATCAGGTCGATATTTTCCCATGAAAAATGAGACTATGAAACTAAATTTTATGCACCGCAGGCAGTCTCAGTAAATGGAAAGGGTTACATTCCCTGTCAGCATTTCCACATTTTTATGGATTATTGAATTCAGAGAATACATATAAACCTGATCAACAGGCGAATTTCACTGAAAGGTAATGTCAATCTTCAGTGAACTCTGTCGTAATTATACGCTGCCGTCTGTTGCAAAGTCATATTGCTTACGAAATACAGAAATTCTTTTCGAGCGTATGAGTGGCGAATAAGTACATTTTTTTAAGGTAGCAAAACAGACAATATTTTACACGCAAAAACGTCCCTATCAAGCAAACCACTGCGGAATGAGTGTTTGAGATAATATAAATAATTTTAAGCCCTTGACTAAACCACTTTGTAGCAAATTCGAGGTTAAGTTTAGCTCCAACTTGATAACAACTCCTTTCCTTAAAGTCATTTTAAGAGTTCATTAATCTTAGCAACCGGAAGAAGAATTGGATTTTTGGAAAAACTAATACGGATGCCAAAATTGAGTAAACCAGCAAGTTATAGCCTTGGAGCTTTACTTTCCATTTTCATTACATCTTTGTTTTCTTCCGCGAGCAAAATTGTGAATACCGACAAAAATTTGAGTATGGCTGACCCCTTTTGCGTACACAGTGGAAGACACTAGTTCATCGTAAAAAGTCAAGGTAATTTAATATCCTCTCTGCAGTAGACAGAAAGAGTTTTTTTTCTGATAGGGAACGACAGATAAGCTCTACCGTAGCCTGCCTGGAGTAAAAACCTATTCTGACGAAAAGCGTTACTTAGAGACAAACAGGTTCGTGGTTTTCTAGTTAGGTATGCGTGTATTACGTACGTATTCTGTAAATGCCTTTTTAATGCGTAATAGTAATAAAAGTGTCTTTAAAACTGCTTTCTAGCGAAAGAAATTACAAAAAAATTGCCTATGTATTCTATTTATAATGTATTTAGTACTCTCGGTTTCCATATTCCTTTATTAACGTTGCCCGTGTAAACTTAGCGACGGGTTTGACAGCAGGTAAAATTAAAAGAAACGAAAGGAAAGCTTACAATTTGTTACACAATCCTCCTTTTCGACAAAGGCTTTCCATTATTGGAAAAGTTTGCGAGGACCGAGTAATACTTAACCCGTTCCATGTTTTCTCCGTAATGACATTGACAATTTACAATATTAATTTTATCCTGTAGCCAACAGACAGACTAGACCGAACGGAAAAGTAAGTATTTTTACTTGGCTAAATCCTTTAATAATGACAGGTAGGTGGGCGTCCGTCAACTCTTTGTTACACCAATACAATAGAGAAAATTCCTGCTTTGACATAAAGAACAAACCAAAATTACCAACAGAGAGTTAATTCTACTCCCACTGTGTGCTACCTGGGAAGTAAAACTCAATGCAAGAAAATTAGGTCAAATATATTACTGTCCGTCTGCTTTATAATTTATAAAAACTTGATTCCACTTTTCAGTAACAAAATTCAAATATAGTACGATGAACTATTTTAGTACTATGAAGTTTTATACTTTTATTTTCTATTTCTCTATAACTTTTTTCAAGCAAGTGTGTACACTGCTCCTGGTAATTGTGACTCTTGTTAAGAATACCGAAATTTCCACAAAAAATATTTTCTTCAAGTTCATGGCGACTTAGTATCTTGTAACTTTTCAGTGACTGACGATGAGTAAATCATCTAGACAGTGATGCAAACTAAAGCGCCATAACCGTGATAATCAATTCAATATTATGCTCAACAACTGCATTATGCCATTGACGATAGCGGACGTAGAAATTCTTACATAGGTCCCGGCACCCGACCTTCCTCCAAAGCTAGCCAGCATGAGAAATCAAAAGCCAAATGACCCGCCAACCCTCATAAGCCCGCCAGAAAATTTTCTCAAATGGCGCAAGCAGCTAAAGGCTGATGCCAAAATTTCCGCAACGGGGTTGCCAGATGGCATACGAATTTCCACCTCCGTACGAAAGTATCCCGGCTGATAGTCTTTGCTGAGTTTTAAGACGCTCCAGTAAATTTCCATAAAAGTAGCAAAAAATAAATATATTGCAGCAGGTTTCATACAAAGATGCAACATTTCTATTATTGCACTTGTTTTCTTTCCATAATGATGGAGATGACGTGGCGATTCTCGGAAATAGTGTAAATGCATGATGCATGAATATCACGTGAGGGAAAAAGAGAATCTTGAAATGTAGTCAAGTGAAACTGCAACGTATCCGGATATATACCCGGAAACGCCATTAAAAAGGGATACACTCGAGTGAATTGTTGACGACGACAGGATCGTGTTACTTTATATTACTTTTACGCCCCTCTTGTGAATTTTGTATTTTTGAGCAAGAGAAAATAAACACTAGTAGAGAACAAGAAGACGAAATACGGTTCACGTGGGAAAGTGTTTGCCATTAAAATAAGTTGAATAACTACGAATTTGGAAGAAATATTTTACCTGGTTTCGTTGTAAATATTTCTTTCATACAAAAAAGTTGGATCGTTCGTTTGTTGCAGTACTTGCAGTAGCTTAATGGAGGAAAGTCAACTTTTAAACTTGCAAACCACAAAATTCTTTTGACGGTGTAAATTGAAAATGTTTGTTGACACGATATCGTAACTATGCGCCGGTTTTTACACGCTATAATAAGTCGGTAAAACAGTAGTTCACGATATGAATGTGAAACCTGTAGTACAATGAGTAGCTTCCCAACTTCTTGTTCCCAAAACGAAAGGCATTTTATTTAAGGAAAAAAATATTCGCATTTTGACAGTTCTGCATTTCTGCAGTGGAAAAAATTTCTAACTTGATTTTTATAACAAGGACGAGTATAAGTTTATTGTTCTCTTTGAGATCTTCATACATTTTTTTAACACACTTCCGTATGGGAGGAAAGTAGAGGAGTGAGGAAAGACTCCATTAATTTTTCTCAACTTATCGCTACTGTCACCAGGGAAACCTACATCTCTGTGGAAGCAAGCTTTTCACATGTCCTCCGCCAGAAGGAAAAAGCCATTTATGTCGTAAATTTCCTCCGGCCACAGAAGATACGAGAAGGAAAGGGAAAACATTTAATAGCCATTTTTTCACGTCAACCACGTCAAGTTGTTGCCACTTTTCCTGTTTTGGTAAAATAAAGTCAGTGTTGAGTTCTTTGAACGTGTGCTTGAAGTATGAAACCAAAGCTTCAAAACCAACAGTCCTACCATAATCTTTTTAGATTATCAATAAATTATAATTGCAATGCAGAAATGCCTGCTAAAATTTTCTTTTGATTTTTTGTTGGGTTTTCGTTACCTTTCATTTCCATACACTTGTAATAACTTTGCATTAGCCTAGACTGTAACATATCCCCAGTAAATTCGCAAGTGTGAGTTTAGCTTTTCATTGAACGAATATAGTTGAAATACTTTTAACAAATAAGCTAATGTGCAGCTAATAATACTTCATATATATTGTCCCTTTATATTATCAAGTATTTTGATCCCATCATGACATTTTTTTGCTCATTTATTTAGGCACATCTTATGTGACTATATAAGAGTCCTCCATCGTGTCCGGCCGTCCGGCCTTCGGTGTGCACGACAACTCTTGAAGGAAAAGGAATTTTGAAATTCTGTTTTCACCAATCCATTGATTAGGCCAATAGCTCGGATGAGTTCGAAGATGGGCATTTGGGGTCGACCACTTGGGGTCAAATGGGGCTTAAACCTTAAAACTAAATTGGCTGACTTTAACGCCAATACTGAATAGATGTGCCTACTACAGTTTACAAAAGTTAATTATAAATTATATTGCTTTCGCTATTTCCCTATGTCCTTGATTTCATGGTTATTCTATTTTACCTTTCCAAATGTTTAACCTATTTTCTTGCATCGTTAAAACATTGAATGTGTTGTTTTGTAATTCAAATAGCCGTCAACTAGGCTCGCAATGTCTATTATTTTTAATGGTACAAAACCTGCATTTAGCAATCATGCTGGGATGAGAGGGCAAAGTGGAAGAAACCGTGGAGAAGCTTGCGATTCATAAAGTTAATCCATTTATCAGCTTTGCAGAACCATACGCTCTTATCTACGGCTTCCTTTCTAGAAACTGTTGTTTTCTCCTTTATCTCAACAACACAAAGAGTTTTTCATCTCCATGTAGCTCATGGAACGAGACTGTCAATAAGAAAAACGTTAGTGCTACCGTGTTGTCAATACAGGTTTCGAAGAAGCTCAATTGAAGTCATAATTTAGCTCAACAACAACATCAAATACGTTCAACAAACTCGCTTGCAAGTAGCTAGACAGGAAGAAAAAGAAGAAATGGAAATATTTTTTTATGATTTTGCTCCGGAAAAAGTAGCTAATTTGTACATAATGTCATGTAACAAATAAAACCACTTGAAACACGAAGGCGTTTTGACTACGGGTACATTCACACGAAAAAAAATAATCCGTGATGGAGGTAAGTTGTCGAAGAAATGAAGAAGCCAAAAAAATACAGAGCTACTTTCTACGAAAGTTGTAACACATGATACATTTAATGTATTACATTTACAAACCCTGCTTTTTCAGTGATTTCCTTGAAAAGAATGAAAACAAAAGCGGTTATTACGCCGATGAATCTTGATTCATTGGTGTTATGACTTCAGCGTATTTGTC
>JAHZNB010003484.1:0-33380 GCA_027744295.1 Callyntrura guangdongensis
TTTACATAATTTCTAAAAAAAAATTGAGGGGATAATGAAGGTTATCAAAATTTGGACTACCCCACTAAGAAATGACCCATGAATATTTGTCATTAAATGTCCATCTTTGATAAGTATCTGTCCGATAGTAATCAGTAATGGCATTAAAAGTCTAAAAAAGATTTTTCCGTACTTTTTGTATTTTCTGTTGGGATGGGTTATTCACCAGAAGGCAAGGTATATAGAAAAGTAGTGACCAGAAGGGATTAGAATTACGTTCCGTCGGGTTGTAACAATGTCATGATTTTGTACATAACCGCTGGTATATATATCTGTTCCCTCAAGAAAGATTCCGTTTCACAACACATTTGGAGGTAAGTTTCGAAAAGTACAAAATATAACCGACCGAAATAATACGATATGCTTACTTTAGAGCATGGATACAGTTATTCCGACATTATATTATGCCATGCTCACCCCTGAAAATAGTCCTTTATTTCTTTATGTCCATTCCATCTTAGTTCAGTCCCTTGTGTACGTGTGTTTTACCATCGTCCATCCGTCCATCCATCCGTATCCTTTATATTACTTTTCCAGATTTGTTCCGAGAGGTAGAGATCTTAAACATGCATGTCGTCTCTATATATATTTGGTATTATGCCGTATACTACTTGCCACCATCACCACCATCGACTTATTATTGTTAAAGTTGTACTTTACTCTCAAGAGAAATACTAATATCGCTTTCTCTCTATCCCTTCCTCTCTCGCTAGGTAGTCTTCTCTCTCACTTCACTCAGAAATGGAGAATAAGAGAGCGAGAGTTATAGAAATAAATGGCAATCGTTCCACTGAACAAGATCTTCTCCTCAATGGGTAATTTCACAGTAATGGAATACGGCGGGGATTGAATTTTCTACTCTAATTGGCTCTGTCAGTCAAACAAATCGCTTTGTACTGCGAGCTACTACACCAGTGCTAGTACACGTTTATTATTACCGCTATGTACATTTCACGACTTCCACATATATATACTATGTAGCTGAATATATCGTGTCCGACATTACAATATGAACGTTTTCTTATTCTTAGTAGGGATAGGTGGTAGTAGCATTTTCTCCCATTCCCGTCTTCTCAATCCTTTCTCTTCAGATCCTTCTCTTTATATGGCTGATAAAAGCCCATTATATGTTGTATTCATGCACGTACTTCATAGACGTAGGTATGCTACACTATTAAATTAATGTAATGTTCTTTTTAGGTTGCCTTTCCCGTAACAAAACCACTTTCTCTCCTTTTATTTGTGTGTAAAAGAGAAAGGCAAAAAACAAAGAAAGCACAAAAGAGCAGTGACTACGAAAAAAGGTTATTTCTTCGACGATGGAACAAGTCTCCTTCAAGTACATAAATATGCATATAAAGTACAAAATCAAAAGTGTACGTACCAAAATATTTATGCCGGAAAGAATTTCTAGAACAACAATAGACTGCGATACACCGACTTACAATTTAAAATTGCTTCGTACACATTGTTATACTACACATTAGTAAGATAGCGGAATCTGGAAGTACGTACAGTGCGTAGGTACGAATATATGGTCCTCTGTCGTGCCCATATAATGGGATATTTAACATTAAACACACTTTCTCCTTTCAAACCAACCGGTAGTGGTGGTTGCTTCTTTTCTCCTTCCGTCATTCTTGCACTCCGACCGACACGTAACATGACAGAAGTTTAAGACCCGAAAGTAGATGAGTGTGAAAACACCAGAGAGGCCATCTTCAGCTCAATCCTTTATTGTCTGTTTAACTAAGCCCCTAAACCCCTAAATCTATTGAATAGCTTTACTTAAGACTATATAATTATAAGATTTCTCCCTCACTGATTCTTCCTCGGTACTACGCGCCTGGACGATGCCTTTTACCAAAGTACACAAAACACTGGCTTTTTTGCCATCATAATAAAATTTCAAAACTATAGGTATTTTACTCTTGTTTTTACTACGCGCCGTTTCCAGCAACCAACTACAAAATAATAGGCTAACCAGTGTAACTGAAACGAGAAGATTGAACGGATATCATTGACTGCATATTAAATATATATACTGTACCACGCCACCGCCAAAGTACACATATTATAGGAAGCACAAAATAAAAGCCCGGAGAGAAAAAAAACCTATATTTTGAGCTTTATTCATTCACACAGAGAAAATGGATGCTCAGAGATTACTCCTTTATAGATCCTTTTACACGTTCTCTCTGTTCAGTTTTCCCTCTGCGAGAGTCGTTAGCTGCCACAAAATGCCTCTTTTAATGCTCCTGCTTTATTCATTCACTCACATTATACCTCTTTTCCAGTTGCTAACATTAAAAACCATTGTAAAAGTGATATTATCCCCTGCTTCACAGGAATAAAAGTGAGGGGAAAGTATCATAAAATATTTAGCGATGTCGTTTCCTAATTCGAACAAGACGAAGATCGGCTAGTGAACGGAGTGTACGAGAAAATGACAATAATTTTTCATTCCCTCCCGCCTCACCCGAACTGCTCACATAAGAAAGAATTTTTTACTACAACATCCATTACATACACAAACACAATCTTCTCTCTGCATTTCTCTCTTCAAGTTCAGTCAGGTTTTGCTTCCCTGTATTTAACCTAATGTGTTTGAAGAAAGGAAATTCTTCAGATCATCCCCACTTGGTCGTCAGTCGTGCACTCATTAAAAGACGATAATAATTATAAAAGCTTTTCGGCAGCATAGGGGCTAGGTTTAACAACCGCTTTTTAGTACTTTGAGGTACCTATATGTCGTATGTGCAAAATCATTTTCATCTCTGACTGAAGCTTAAAAAATCCAGAATAGTCACCATATTAAAAGAGACAATCTGAATATTTATTGTTTTTGCTAGAAAATTTGGGAACATGGACCCACTCCATTGTTTCATACAAAATTACTTTTGTGGGAAGATGCTTTTAGAAAATATCTTGTATAAACTTTTCATTCTAGAGACACGACAGTCCACTTGTATGATGGTGCATCTAAAAGTAATATTCAGTGAATGAGAGAGAACACGCTTCCCTTTCGAGTATACCTACTGCACAAGTATGTAATATCAAAAAACACGCGCTCGGCCGTCACACCAATTACCACTCGGTGGTGCAGAGGAACACTTTTCAAAGACAGATGGTACACTTGAAGAAGAATTTTTAGTTTATCAAACAATATGTGTGTAGGTATACACAAAAGTCTGTGCGTTCCCCAATATTTAATGAACAGTCATATAGCCTCGAGCATTCATTCAACCATGAATTTTTGAACCATTGTCATGAATGTAATTTCGTTCCACATTCAACACACACATAATATGCTGTCACACACACACACACACGTAAGAAGGTAGGTGTAAAGTATTGATGTACACACTGTGTGTGGTGTGGCTAGGAATATTTAGTGTATTGAATTGAATATAAATTATGTTAGCATATGCGTCAAATATGAAAATGGGTAGATTTATCCACACATTATCCTTTTTTCCCTGCTTTAAATAATCACCCATTCCCACAATATTTTCGCCAAACAGGGATGAAATTTTGGGGTATAAAGATGATCTAACAAGAGGTATACGTAGATTGTTTTTTGAACTGTGTACGGACCATAAGACCATAAATATACATAAAATGAAGAAGACCTCTAGCCTCTAACACAATTTTTGGTTCCGGCTCGCCTCATTGGAACAATCATCCAGAAACCAAAACCACGAGACTCACCGTCAGTCAACCCTTTCTAGTTGATTGAACACAGTAAATGGTATATACTGCGAGCCTTCATATTGCCGAAAGCTGATAACATTCATACATCTTCATATTGTATTCTCTACATGACTTTCTATATATTTTTGTACACAAACATTTTGTGTCTTTATATTCGAGTTTATGTGGAAAACATTTCAGATTTCATTTTCATACCCCAATTATACCTCTTTCCCCCGGATTATCTGTCTAATAATACGGTAGGAAAGGGAAGTGCGCCACGGTGCAAACAAAACTGTCCAGAGTAATATACATATTATATTACTTATTCTTCCTACACATAGCAATTTAACAGTACATGTATGATGTCAAAGGTTTATGCTAGTTGACAATCCATTTTTTGCCACGAGCTTATACTGTAATACAACATACATAAAAGACGTATATAAAAAGAAGGTATAATAGCTGAAAAGAGAGAGGACAATGTAACACGGTTAACAAATTGAAATTAAATTATTATGATAAATTGCTGAATTTTTACTGTCATGTTCCTACCTACTCTTTGACAGCTACGCATTAACTTTGTGAGCAGTGTCACCAATATAACTCTTCGTTGCCGAAAAGAGAGAAGACTCTTGTTAAAGCATGTCGTGCACTTAATGGATCATACTTGTCGTCTCTCTGTACAACATGCTCCGTATAATAATATTTGTTTGTTGTGTGTGTATGTGTAGTGTTACCATCTGTATGCGTTTAAATATCTCTTTACACATATACACTCATTACGTTATTGTTGACAATCAATAAGCATGACTGTGTGTTGATGTAGCGGTATAAAATGTACACAAACTATCATTATGATCAGCGCTTAAGAATGTATATGAACAGTACTTTAAATTGTATAAAAGTTAAAATAACAACGGGAACGCATGCGTGATTTAGACTCGGATTTTTTCATTTTAGAAAACATACATTTTATACATTCAATGTACTCCATTTAGCATCATCCTAAACTTACCACACTATGAAATAGACAGTCACCACAACACAAATAGCCACCATAATCAAAATTGGCAACGACTCCGACGACTACATGTATTTTAGATTTTTTTCCCCGTTTGCTTGGCGTTCAATATTTGATGACGATGATGATGATTTGCAACAAACAGCCCTTTAAACATTTTTACAACTACTGACTGATGACTACAACAACTACAACTGCCACTGCAAATACTCTTTATACACTATTGACTATTACGTGCGTTGTCTGCAATAATAATCCAAGCACTTTTTTCGTTTTGGTTGTTCCGATATGATGTATGTAAATGTGCCAGAGAGTAACATTATGTCAGAAAAAAGTAATATTTACTTTCGCTTCTTTGCTGCTGCCAATGAAATGTTTACCGCTCTTCTCTTCTTTCTCCGTGGAAAAGTTATTATGAAGGAGAACATGCTATTGAAGTCAAAGTAGTAGTTTTTACTGATATTGTAGTAGTTTCAGAACGACATGCCATATTCTGTGCTTCATTTCCATAAATTCGTCACACATATCTTATCATTTTGAAATACAACTTGAATGATGAACACACAGCGCATTAAAAAGTCGGGCGTATTTCATTTTCCTCGTTGACTTCCCCCACATACTACTACTACTGCCACTGTTCCCTGCTACAATTTCCTCCTCGTGGAAAGGTATATGCATGAGTGTATATTGAACATAGTGAACAATTTTAGTTTTTATATTATTTTAAAATCTCTACGAAAAGGTTTGCTTGTCTAGCTCAGAAAAACGTGTAACGGTAGAAAGAGCAAACATGCCAACAAACCTTCACCCTTCAGTAAGATTTTGCTTGTAGGAATTACCTCATCCCAAAATCATAATCCATCTACGCAAACTTTACTTCTCTCTCTCCACTGCTTCCTGCTAATACCAGGATCTTCATATCTCTAGTACAACAACCACGACAAATACCGCGATATTAAAACAAAAAATACAACATGCAAAATAGTTTTCATCTTTCGTTCACTCACACCTACAACAAGTATTCTCTGAGAGCATGTAAAAATGTGGAAAACGCCATGTAGACTCTTTTTTTTACCGGTGGAAAAACGTGCCGGCTCATTTTGTTATTCTCATCACATTTAAATATGTGTCATGTCATAAACTATGCGATGATCACGTAAAATTATGAAAATAAATGTGAAACATGAACTCCTACTTATCAACTTCAAAAAAACGAGACGATTTTAACAGCAACAATATGCAAGTAATGTTGCATTCATATGTGTATACAAAAAAATAAATGTATGATGATGATAATGATGATGCTTTAAAAAATTCAAATATTTGTTCATGAGCTCATGGTCGAGATAAGCGGTAATTCTGGTGCATAGTTCTTTGACACTATAAAAATTACTAACATTTCATGAAAGATCCCTATTGCCGTTTTCTCTTTTTTCTCACTGCTTGCAAGGCCACGTTTGAAACTTGCGAGTGTAAAAATAGTTTGGGTAATTTCGCAGAAACGCTTGATTGACTTTTTCTGGATCATTTAAGTGTGAATGTAAAGCCGATAGTTAAGGAAGAAGATGTACTGCACAACACTATCAAATAAATATTAAAATTTGCTTCAAAAACAATATTATAGACATTTATTTTTTGTGATCTTTCCTTCTTCTCTGTCTAAAGCAGGCAGGCTTTCAACACTCCAAGAGGTACACCAAAATAAACATTTATTTTACGAATTTCCTTTCGAGATCATGCTCAGCACGCACTGCCTTGACGAGTTTTAGTTCGATGAAAAAAATACATCGTCGTTAAGAATCCGGGGACAGTAATACATAAATTCATAATTAAAAAAATAATCACAAAAGTCAACATGAATCGATAATGAAGGAAAATTAATGCCTTAATTGTGACCGTAGGCTACTATGTGCATAAGATTGATACTTTGCTTACGTAGAGCTGCCCAAAAAAGAATTTAAAATAAAAAATGTCTTCCCATTGCAATCTATGTATATTATTTAAGATGCTCCTTACGAAGAAAAAAGCAGTGAAGTAGTCAAATTTTCTACAATTACCATTTCTTTCCATTCCGTCGACAATTTAAAACCTCCTCTTTGCTACTTATTGTAGATAGCCTCACTGTACCGCTTATCATAATGATGATGATGACTAATAATAAACTTAATAATATATTTTTTTTAATTTCGGATGGTATTTGGTAAGATTTAAGGTTTTGTATGTGACGATGATTAGTATGTGGCCAAAAATTGTTTGCACCGTTGCTTTGTAGCATATATTCGAATCCTCATTCTTGCTCGCTGCTAATAGTCTCATTCTCAACTCTTTCTCTCGTCCTCTTTTTACGGAAACATTTCATGTGTATCTAACAACGCAAAGTTCATTACTCATAATAGTATATCATCAGCGTGCACAATAAGACTTTCGGTGAAGAAGAAGAAGAACTAAGAAGCCTCTTTTTTTACGTCAAGTTCATCCTTTATCCTCTTCAAATACGAGCAACAACGCAACGTCCTTACTTACGTACGCGTACTCTGAACACAGATTCTTAATAAGAAGACCGTACGACAGAGTACAAGAGAGATGCATACTTTTCTTATTATTGATACAAAATTACTATTATACAAGAGACGTGTATATTTCTCCGTATATTTACGCGATATATTAAAAATGCAGTGTACACAAAGATTTTTGAAAAGAACAGATGGTCGGCTTCCAGAAAAGCTAAACCTGTTGCACGCAACCCAAACGCAATCACATACAGCCCAGAAGAGGCAAAATGTAAGTTAGGAAAAACGAAGCAACTTGCTTAAATGGGTATATAAAGCGCTTTCGTTTCGAGAATCTAAAGCTGAATCCCCTATTTACTGTTCCTTTGCCACCATCACCATCAACCAACATAACAAAATAGGAGTAGAGAAGTAGTCAAAGAAGAAAAAAAAATACATAATACATGGTACACAGCAGCATAGCATAGCAATATATCTGTTTGCATTGCGTTGCACGCTGTTTTTCTCTTCTCTCTGGCATGGCACTGCTCTTTCTTCTTTCTTCTTTTTTTTCTACCCTCTTCTTCTCTTCAAACTTCCACACATCATCGTCATCATCATCATCATCATCATGATCGTCACCACCACCAGTTCTTATTTTTCAACCTCATCAACTACTCAACAACAAACTCGAAATAGTACTTCTTCTAAACTTGCTGGCTGAATACTATTGAAAGAGCTTACGACACGATGATGACGATGTGACGTGAGAGTAGTAGTCACAGTGGTTCGTTCGTGGAGGACGAAGTGGTTCACAGAGAGATGAGATGATGATGAGTCTAAGATGAGACTTCACTAGTCACTGTGTGTGCTATGTAACATAATATATAATATGGTAACATGTTATGCTGATGATGATAATAATGGTACATAATGCTGCCATTGTGCTTGATGGACGCTTTATTATCCATATACATTCTTTTTATAGCCACTTGTCAATAGTTCGTAATTTTATAGCGGCATCATTCTGAGAAGTACAACTTGAATAAGTGCGAATGCGAATGTGCGACCGAGTAAATAACTTGATGATTTTAAAAGAAGAGAAAAATGTGAATTGCTCAGTTTTTATGATCGTAGCAAACTCGATGATAATCTTTCAAGAGAATAAAATAAAATCATAATTTGCTAGAAAAACTGCTAATACCACCGTAATTTACAAGAAAAATAAGATGATGTTAAAATGATCTACTTCCAAGAATATAATGCATATATTTTTTATTGTGCCATTAATTGCATTAAAAGTCTTAAGGTAATAATTAAAGCTCCTTATTTGTTCTGTGAGGTCCAGAGATTTCGCGGAAAGCGAATAAAATTTGGTATAGAGCATCAAGCAAGAATCATTCATTTCAAAAACATTTTTAGTTAACCAACCTGCGCCACGGTATTGAAAATGAGATCATATACGGAACTCATCCCATTGTCCGCGTAGGTGGACGAGTGTCCCTCTTCCGGTGGTAACAAGCCAGGCATCATTGATGATGATGAGATGATTATGAGAAAATCACACAGCAAAACTATCTCTACACGCGCACGTTAGTCGGAAGTTTAGAGGGTCCCTGTTGTAAACTTACAGGGCCTCTTGGGCTAGCAACAGAGTGGTGGTGTTGCTCTATCGTAATAAAATTTCATGTAAGTTTCCTGAGTTTGTACGAAATCCCTACGGAGTGGGACGGATGTTGTGGTAAAAATCCTACCATCCGTCAACTTAGCCTCATCGCCATTTGTTTCCTTCAAAGTAACCACAAATGACGAAAAAAGGTCCACCAACACTTATACAGTCGTTTTCCTTTTAGACTCAACCGTACACGACCGCACACGTCACTTCAGTTTCGTACCAGATAGATTTTTCCTTTTATGCTTCCGAACAACCAAACAATTTACAATCCAGATTGCCGCAAAAGCCGGATAGGATTTTAATTTTTATTGCACACTGTGAGCTTCAAGTGATTGATAAGGCATGAGACGCATAAAACACAAATTCAAACCATTTCAAAACTAATTATTGCTGCTTTTAAAGATTTTCCTGTTCCAGTTCTGATTTCCCTTGGCGTTGATTGAGTGTTGGGGTTGATTGTAAAATTGTAACTGTGTATCCAATAAATTAATGACTATACGTAAAGATGACATGGGCTTGAATATGTGATATATTTCTCCAAAATTTACACTAAAATCACAGAGTAAGTATGACTGAACAAGATGCTGTAAATGTCGATGGCCGATGAGTTCCACAATAAAACAGGTCTAATTTTGGTTTATCGTAAATTTACTTTTCGCTAAAGCCATTTTACATCTCCAGTAACTCTGTACAGGAACGACGGTGAATGGAGCCCCTATCTGTCTCCTCGCCTGCTTCCTCTTTTCTTCTGGGCCTTCAACGACAGCAATACCACATTGTACAATCGCAAGCAATGCATCGTTACCAACAATTGGATATACTACAAAATTGTACATTATATCGCTTCTTCGTCATACATGTTATACACAAGGTTGTATTATTAACGAATAGCGTAATGCATATACGAGCCGAAAAAGAAAAAAAATCCTCACATTCATCTCTCTCTACGCAAGCTTCCAACTCAGACAGCACAGAGTAGGATACGAAGGGACCGTTTTTTTCAAAACACCATGATATTAAATGAGTTACACATATCAGTAGGTATTGTGTAAGCAGTACGAAGTTTTAGGGAAAATGGTACGGAGCTCTTTCTCTCTCTCGCTGGACCTACATATTATTCCCCCACATAGTATATCCAGCTGATTATATAGAATGCATAGATACATGCATCCGTCTGTGTGATACTAGCGCATTTCCAAAAAGAATTGTGTGATGTTTTTTATCTAACGAAGATAAACTATACACGCTTAACCATTCACTAGGCCAACATTTATCACAATCCAAAGATTTGAAACGGTGTACATGCATGAGTAGATCATGGCTAGCAGTGCATATATGAACGCATCCCATTTCATTTGAGATACAAACTGTGCAAGAGATAAAACTACAGCTATACCTTATATACCATGAAGCTACCTCTGAGATAACCATGTTGAAAAATAAAGGAAAGAAAGGGACAGAGAATGATCAAGTCCCCTTTTCTGGCAAAGGACGTATGTGCATTTTACCGTGGAGTACTACTACTGGTTGTGAGTGCATCGTGTGATTCCATTTTAATAACTTGACATACATACGTATATAGAAAAGATTACCAGCCACTCATGTCATATTTTTCCTGGAAAAAGAGGCTATTATGTTGAGGGTACAGCTAAATTCTGTGTACATGTGTGTGGTGTGTGTTCGTAATCGAGGTTTGTGTCTTGTCTCTTTTACTGAACTGCATCCCCCATAAAAAGCAGGAAAATAGGAGATCATATATACGGTAGTGGTTGAATGTTGAACGTCAACCCCTAAAGGCTGCAAGGCTGCCAAGATATTCTTGGCTTCTATTCGTACGTACCGTACCCACTTGATTACTGCTACCCATCATCAAGTAGAATGTTCCAACAAAATAAACATTTTTGAACAAAGTTTAGGAAAATTCAGATAAAGTATACTCATATATACGCTTCTCATTTCAAGCTTTCAAATATACTTGCCGTAGTAATCACGTTTTTTATTGTATTATTGATAGGTAGACGGTTGTGCCACACGTCCAGTTTATCTTTTTCGTAAAATAAGGCGAGGTCTACTACTATTTGGAATACCGTGTGTAATTATTGCTGCTGTGTACATTTCAATGAGATGGATGGCAGTGGAATGGGAAAAGGGGTTAAGCAAAAATTACAGATTATCTTTTTCGTAAAACAAGGCGAGGTCTACTACTATTTGGAATACCGTGTGTAATTATTGCTGCTGTGTACATTTCAATGAGATGGATGGCAGTGGAATGGGAAAAGGGGTTAAGCAAAAATTACAGACATATTTTTCTTAATTATCTTCATTTACTGGATTCCCTTTGTCTCCAGACTCCTGTCGGACTAGACCTCATTTAATTGCATGAGTGTGTTTTTCAAAAAGGGAATTGCCGAGCCCTCTTAAACATAGCCAGTTTATTTCTGACGATATATGCATAAACAGCATTTCAATGCGAACGATGGGTCTATTGTATGATGGCTGATATCAGTTTCTTAACAGGAATTGAGGAAGCTAGAAATGAACCGAGTAAAAGTAAATGTACTAAAGAGGTAACAAAATAAACATCTGTCCGGTGTCTGAAAAATGCACTTTCTCATCATCAGGAGTTTGTCCACTGTTGCTACCCATAGCTTTGTAGTACAATATTTCTCTTATTGTGGTNTGTTGCTACCCATAGCTTTGTAGTACAATATTTCTCTTATTGTGGTTGAAAAATGTCACAAGATGAATTTAGAGTTTGGCGGATGAAGTTTACACGAGTCTCACTATTGATTGTCAAAAGATCTTTCCCTCATATTTTCATTCAAAGATGATATTATGAATAGCAACCCTTTACATGAGACTTGTAAAAGGTATGATGACTACAGGTTTACTAGTTTCGGCTTCCCTTGCAGTGCTTCTTTGAATGACAGTTCTCAAGAAAAGATTAAAATCTATCCATTATATCTTCATCTCACACGTTATCCTATCCCTCAATTCAAAAGAATCAGCCAAATATGACAAATGTCTTGGAAAACAAGGAACCGGTGAGAACGAAAGGGTTACACTGATACATTTATGGTATAAACGCAAGCAAACCATGAATCATTCCACACTCCCATCAATAACAAACTCAGTATGATTTACCTTGAAAGAGTAGCTTTTACAGGAGCATCTTGAAGAAAACCCGACCTTCACCTATGTGGCCGGTTTTTCAGGAATCAACAATAAAATTGTTGATTTTACTCCGTTTTGTGTGCGATTGTTGCATACCTCAATTGAGTAGTTTGTGGGATGGAAATTAACGCAAAAAGATTCCGATGAAATGGAGAGTTCTATTTGCTCTCCCCCGAATCCAAGTGAATTATAAAACTATTTCCTCTTAAAAAATGAATGTGCCAACAATGAATGCCTTAATGACTAATGGTAAAATAAAGCCTCATTAGCATTATTAGGAAGCACACAAAAGAGTCAATACATTTCAATGCGAAATTTTTATTTAATGAGCGTGATTAGGAAAATATTATGGATATTATCCATCAGAGAGAAACGCACGTTGTATCAGTACGAATACATTGCAATACGAAATTTTTATTTAATGAGCGTGATTAGGAAAATATTATGGATATTATCCATCAGAGAGAAACGCACGTTGTATCAGTACGTGTTCCCCTACACATGCCAAAATATACAACGAAAAAATGTATCAAGCAAAAAATATCTATCTAAACGATATTCCTTTTTCAATATTACTCGAATATGTGTATACTAACATTTAACACACAGTAATACTAAATCTACACGTACATGTTGTGATGATACACACGGTTGGTTGCGTGAACGTAACATAATTTGTAATATTGTAATGCAAAAAAAAAATCCAGCACGAAACAAAAATAAGTCAAGTATTAGTAGTAATAATAACTAACACACAATGAAAATATGATGAATGTACGTAAAAAGTAAAACGAACATGAATTCAGAGATAAATGCTGATGATGGTGATGATACGATGATGAGGAGTATACGCTAGCAAGTAAGTAATGATGATGATGATGATGCGTAGATCCAATAATAAATGTTATAGCTGAGTGGAGCGAGATGCGAGAGGGATATAATAATAGCAATATCTTTCCATCTCATTTTTTATTAAGTTACATTTACATCACATTACACATGATGCATGTAATGTGAGCGTATTATGTATTCTGTGGGTCCACCAAACATATTGCAATGCATTTTGTACCGTTAAGCAAAATGTATAAAATGGAAATAAAATCACAATAACAATACTATACTTCTGACAACGTTTTTTAAAGCATGGAGAGTCTTTACCCTCCCTCCTAACCCAACCGTAGAAGCATCCTCGTCATCGCATCTCACTCACTCGCCAACAACCCCCACAACAACCACCACTACAACTGCTGAGGTACACAGTTTTCACGTTATGCGCTTTTCAAGATCTATATAAGAGGAACTAAAACAAATATATTTGCTGGCTGCTACTAAACGATATAGAGATATATGATAGATATATATGCACAAGAAAATACACGGCAGCAGCAGTCAACCAAGCAACTTCTAGCTAGCTCGTGGTGATTATTATTATTACGCTACTACTACCTCATCCATATTTTTTTGTGTACGGACGGAGAGCCAACACTGAATATTTTGATCTTGTTGATGGAGAGACGTTAAGATGTGTGTGTACACGGAGTATTACGTTTGTTGCTGTGTGTGTGTGGAAGAAGAACGATGATGATGATGCAAAAAAGAACACAAAGTCATGCACACATACAACTTTCCAGCCGACAAGTAATATGTATTATGAGTTGGTTGAAAGACTGGTCGACCCCTTGATGTAGATCGACGTGATGCATTAAGACAGAATGAAATTTTAACTTTATTTCATTCCCGCAGTAAGTTGTAAGTGTATTAGTAGGAGCTTACCGAGTTATAAGATCATAAAAAGTTGCACCATGAAAGTAAAGGTTCAAGCCAAACAAAAAATCAGCTTTTGGGGTGTTAGGAATCGTGGTCGACTAGGAAAAAAAATGTATGCCATTCTCTGGATTTTTTATAATAATATTCCTAGTGCAAGGGGATAAACGAGGAATACGTTGTTGCAATGATGATCTTGAGTCGTATAGGCGTATGTAATGTGTATCCATGTTGGTATGCTTACGTATAGTAATATATGTACATATGTAGATCTTCAGAAAAGCAGCCCGTATTTCACTCCTACAACAAGCACACAAACAAGCCCGACAACGTGAGTATGAACAAAGGGTGAATGTGTTCCCTACATTTTTTTATGCGTTGCTTCACTTGAGTCAAGAAAAGTTGACAAAAAAGAAGTCAAAGTCCCCACATCTTTCATCCTAGTCGGTTAAACAGATACCACACTGGATAGACAGACTTCATCGGTTTATCCCTGACATAACATCCATTTTTTCATATGCAAAACTCAATTTTTTACTCTAATCGTCAACAACTTGTAATAACGAATTCAAAATTAAATAACAAATTTGTATTACCTGAAACAGCTCATTACTTGCAGCACGAGGTGTAATATACTTAACAAAGTTGAATACTTAAGACAAACAACAAAAAACTACTGTAAAAATGACTTTCGTAGTCGTGTACAACTTGATCTTTATAATAAAAAACAATGATAAAACGTGGACCAAGATGCAAAATGTGGTATTGTATTATAACACCAACAAAAAAGCTGCATGATTGTTTCTCTTTTTTACAGGACATAATATCAATTCACCTTTTAATACAAAATGAAGTTCGGCATTATTACATAAAGCCTTGTCATTTCACATACATCTTAAAAAATGTGAGGTTGTAACTGCTCAGAGATCCACTCAGCTAATGCCAGGAATACTACAACAATAATATAAGCAAGGTATGTACCAGAGCCGTAACCGTATAACAGAAATAGTAGGCAGTCAGGATAAAGTAACCATTTTCTACTTTCATTCTCACTGACTCATTCAGCTACAAAACTTCTGGCTTGTAGATTCATGTGGATCATTCTCTTTCCTGCGCCACACAGACATATTATACTTGAAACTAGACGTAACATAACTTGTGTAAAGCTGGAAGAAAAATTGGTGAAGTGAACGGACCCGAGAAGTAGTAGCTGTTGTGTAGTAGTAGAATAACCAGGAGGACCAGTAAAGAGTCATCAAAAAGTGCACTGTAATACAATACAGCGCAGCAAAACTACTTCCACCAGCTTGAGCAGAGGGAAAAAATATTATAAGCACATGCATTCATCATCATGTACAAATGTAATATGAGGGAGGGTAATTTTTCACAGACATCATGCATTACAGTCTTTAGGGTAGCTCAGGAAAATATTCGACCCGGCGACCACGTTATTAGAAAGGCTGGCTTGTTCTATATATTTATTACAGTGAAAAAATAATGCTCGCAGAGTATTTCCACACAGGTTTATGGTTTATATAGGTATACAACACCACGTTATGTTATTAAGTTGTGATGGCAGAGTTTTTATGTGCTCTCTCTTCTCTCTCTCTCTCTCTCTCTCCGCTGAACACCACACATAATATATTTCTCGACAGAGAACGTTTTACCGTATTACGAATCCAAAATTATATTCCTTTTCTGACTTTATACTTTTTTCCAGCTCACATTTTGACATTCATCTTCATTTTTGTTCGTAACACTTTTGTACAGTCTGATGTAATGTACAGTGTTTTATGAGACAGTGACTTGACTGTTTCCCCGTTTATAGTCATATTTCCACTACATTCACCTTGTGAAAATTAAATTCACAATTCCAAAAGACATGTATATGCCCGGAGAGCTCAAAAGCGGTGTGGGAAAACAGCATTGCACTTCAACGTTCCTTTCAGTTTTGCATTTTATTTTACCTACCATATTAACCTTTAGTTGAGCACAAAACATATCATAACACACGGCCATGTATACGCACTACATTTTCAATGATATTCTCTGCTCCACTTGCTAAAACATCCCCAGCCGAGCGCAGTGAAGGGACTTCTGTGGAAAATTCAGCTCGGTCAACCAGCCTTTACATTTGCATTTCATAGCAATTTCATGATTTTAACGGTCACTTTTGTCTGGTTTTCACATCCAACAACCGCTCATGCTATACACTCTTAATGGTCTTTCCTTAGGAAACTAAAAATGGCAGTTTCAAACAGCCCTTACATTGAGAAGCTGATTGAATATTGAGTACAAGTACAACAGAAATAAAACATGCCAGAGAGCGAGGAAGATTGAAGATATATGGGCATGTGCCTAGAAAGCTGTATACATATAAACGTAGGATTTATATAGACTACCCGGAGCAAAAAGGATATTTACTAGATTACTCGACAGAAACAAAAATCTGAAAAGGGTTCCGCTCCAGTATTTTTTTTCATTTGGTTAGCTTTGCAAGGTAACCTTCAAATTGTGTAGGGCTTGTGCGTTTTAGATGAGTGTCGTGCGTTCCTGGTCCCTTTTCCGTCACTAGAAACTGATCCTATCTTGGTACTCTGAAACTATTATAACGATTTTTTGGGCTTCTCCAACCACCCACCCTCATCTTTATTTTCATAGCTATATAACATGTAAAAATGAGAATAAGTTTCACATTAAAATGCTTCCGCATTAAGCAAGGGGTTCATCTAAAAGTACATAAGAGTACAACATGAGGACATCAAAAAAGTGGCAACTGTTTTCTCTACTTTTCAAGTAGGGATGATGGGGTGGGGAATGGGGAGCTCAAAAAAGTGTAGCTCTTTAAAAATCTCATCTTTCAGGTCAAGCAACCCTATCCCGGTTTAACGTTGAATCCCAACACGCATATCATCCTTTGCCATCCATGGTTTAAGTTTTCTTGAATAAAAATCCTTCCAACACAACGCCAGTTTATCGACAATGATCTCCATCAATAATCAGTCCTACACTGTTGCATAATATGAGACTACCAGATACATTGTATATGTACCTTTTAACAACTTTAAAATGTCTTTAATGACAACAGGCAACAGCCGGTACACGGAAAACAGAAGGTAATTTTGTTTTATCACGTTGAAAAAAATCTTTTCAGTTTTCAAGCATCCACAAGGTAAATCTAGCTTTCGCTATCCTGAACCAAGGGAAAACCACTGTTTCTTCATTCTATGGATGTCTGACCTAAAAGGCAAGAAACTAAATAAATCGTTTGATAGCTGGTGCCACAACTTTAAAATGTCTGCAATCTTTGTCGGACTATCCTAAAATGTCGCTTTAAATTTTCACCAGTGGTTCATATTTAACAAAACATGAAAAAGAAAGTGTTCACGACTTTAGTGTAATTAAAAATAATGTCATGAAATTAAACGGTGCTTCTTTTTAATTTTGCCAAACGCCAGAAGAAGAAACAGTACACTCTTTGTGCACTACATGAATTTAAAACCACGCAGGCAAACGTAGACACAAATCGCTGAGCGGTGGTAGTCACACTTATGTAGTGCATGACTCATAATGTAACAAAAGATTTACATCATGCCATCATACGGATGTAGTAACGCCTGCTTTCTTCTCTCACTGCACATCATAACGATAAAAATCCGAACAGGAAAGAGTAAAAAATCTCGAGTTCAAACCAAAAACCAGTCACCTCGCGATTACTCATAAACCAAATTGGTATCATTATATCAGACTTAATATGCCACCAGGTGTTACTCGAAAAGGTCATGGAGTCATTAATTACCAACAAGAAAAAAGGAAGACCGAGCTATTAAGTCCACATCATGCAATCGCTAAAAATCCCACAGTACTTACAACAACAAAGGCAAATCAAAATAGGAAGGTATTTTACTCAACGCACAAAGTTATTTGCTATTAGTGAAGTAGGGATGAGAATAATCTGACAATGCAGAGATACTATACAGCGTCCCATGAACATCGTGTCCCGCACCAGCCGCACATAAGCGTACAACGTCAATAGTAAAGAAAAAGCGCACCGGTTTCTATTAATCATGGAATTGCTCACGGCGTAGATTCGTACCTGCCGTGTAGCAAAATGTAGATTACATACAAAAACGATCTGTACACAAATGCAGCGGTAGTCGCGTGTCTTGACGAACGCCAAAAGTTTTTCTATTTTACAGTATTGAATAGTTACACAGTTGTCAGAGTCACGTTCACATTCAGCCAGTGCTCACCACAGTTAAAGGAGCATCAGGAGCATCTACCTATGTACCCATTGTCGACGAAAAAAAACCATTGAAGCACTACCGCCACTTAACATCCTCAAAGTGACCAAATACAAGTTTTATATCAACAAGAATAAGTAAGTAGCTTGGTGGTTTGATGGTAGGCACGCAGCTACAAGCATAAAAGTTGAATTTTATACAGGGAACCGGGTTGTTTCATCATATCATCGTCATCATCATTGCCATCATCATTTAGCCTTTTCTTGATTATGATCGTAGAAATGATCAAGTGAAAAAGACCAGAGAATTATTGTACCTTGCACATACGTAAAAAAATAAGTATAAGTAGCATGTGTGTAAAAGAAGGAAGAACCAAGACTTGTGTAAGTTGTTTTCATGTGTATATATCTGTACATGTATTGGAAATACCTCGTGTTAGCTAGTTAGCTCGCTTCTATTTTTTCCAGGTACTACTTTTATTCTGAAGAAGTTTCATGCCCTCTTCGTTGTAGTCCTCTCGGTTTAGGAAACACCTGCCGTTTTTACTAGTCCGTCAGACGGCTTATGCATTCAAATGCGATGATGAAATTGTAGATGCCAACAGAATAGAATTGTGAGACTTTTTTTCTGCTTTTGCAACGATACGTCTGGTCGATAAGGAGGCAAGGTGTACATTGACAGTGGTGTGAGTTTAAGAATATATTTGTTTTTGCTGTGATGTACGTGTTGCTTTGCCATAATTTTTGAAACTTGTATGCTCACAACTAGTACAACATAAACTAAATTTTTCAGCTGCAACTTTCAAGAAAATTACTTAATTTTTATATAAAAACGGTTGGAACCAAGGTCAAAGTACATTGTATTTCCAACAATTACAACCAACACAATGAAAAGAAACAAACATTTTTATGTCATTTTTGGATGATTTAGCCTTTGGTGATTTATAAAACTTGGTAATAGAACTAGGCCTTTCTTTATGTTTTAGATTCAGGGACAACTAGCCAACAATTTGTATGGAACCTTGTTTCATTCATGCATATTATAAAAATCAAGACATTTTTGTCAGGCCAGCATAAATTTTAAATGAGTATGGAAATAGGGAAAGCAGCCCCTGGCAAAATCTTTTTCATTTGCAGCTGGCCACCGCACATTCCAGCAATTAAAATGTTCATACATACAAGTCCAGAAAAATAAACGTATTTCTCTGGGGTTTGGAATAGATGTTGAGATGAAACGTTATCCCTTACAAGAAATACTTGTTAAAATTATTTTGGTTTCTCGAATATGGCCAAATTCTACAGTCAGGTTTTGTCTGCTTATACTTTTCAAAGCAAAAGTGTGTCATTTCCACAGCTATTTGACGAACATATTTCTCCAGACATATGTACACACCTTAACTTCGAATAAAATTGAAAAGTGAAAACATGAAAACGAATTTTCTTATCATAAATGCTTTATGCTTTAATAATAAGCCATGAAAGTTTCATCATTACCATCACGAGCATATGCTACTTATCTTTCTAAATCATGCACCGCTTCTTTAAAAAAACTGCCATGGGCTGTAATAACACACTTTTCATGGCATTTATTTAAAGAAGAACGAGAAACGAAAATGTCCATGTAGGGCGACTATTTAAAACTGAAGCAATACTCGAGTCAACAGTGGCATGGAGAAACTCGAAATATCAGTTGCACGATAATTTGGCACAATACTTACTAACTACCATACTAAAACATGTTTCCTTCTACAAACGCTATTATACTTCAATCGTTTACAGAAAAATTGTCATGCACTTTATGCGTGCGTGTAGTAAAACAATGACAGTCAGCTCATATGTTCAGAGCTGATAACGCATGCGATTAAATGTTCTCGATAAAATACATAGGCAACGAAATTGAGATTAATTGGTCCTACTCTACGACAAATTAGTGAACAAAATGAAGGTTTTCCCGTTTTCACATAAACGTCGAACGTCCACGATACTGGGAGCGTGACGCATGCACTAATCTAATCTAATAAAAATTCTTATCAAAATCACGACACTGATCATTGATCAACATTAAAAGCATGCAAAATCGACAAGTAGCTTATTATTTCTGTACAATGTACACATATTACATAAACGGGTTAATAAGAACTTTTAATGAGGTCCTAAAAAGGAGCGGTTTCTCTCGTGTAAATTTCCTACAATGAAAGTGTGTTTTTTACATTACAGCCAACGATGGATTGAAAGTTTTCTTGTCTTTGATGTTGATACACCAATTTACAAGACTTTCCTATTTTCTCGCTCGCAATAAATTGTTTTAATTGACCCACTTGAATATTTTATTTTACAATTCCATACTCAAAAACTCCGGGTTTACATGTTTCCGGCTGGTATTTCATTATTGAAAATATTATTTTGGTAAACTTTTCTGGATGTCTTGCCGTTTCTATTAAATTTCATATGTGCGTGCGTACAGCTTCATAACAGCTTTCGTATGCAAAGAAATAGTCGCAGTCTTCGCATACCAACATATTTTTGATTTAGTTTTTTTTTCTAGAAAAACACCGAGTGTAGTGTCAGCTTCGCATCCCCAAAATGATTAGGTTGCACTGCCAAAATCATGTCAAGTTTTGACTACGCGAAAACGAGTCTTCCAGAAGAAATTGTGTTGAATAATCGCCATGAATCGTCATTCATATTTCTATACTTTCTTCCCGTTGCCGAAACAAAACGCGCTTGTTTTCTGGAATGTGACTATGTGACACGGTATCATCGTGACTGTGACGGCACTGACTGAATAAAGAAGGAACGAGATGAAAAGAAAAGAGCGCATATAGGAAAAGGGGGGATAAGTATTTCATACAATCTACACACTTGCTTTCCATCCATGTTCACGTCCTTTTCCTTTTTCCCTCAGTTTTGAAGTCTGAATACTAAAATCCACTTTTTCACACAGATCAGAGTGTGCACATACCATCATCATTTCGTATCACATCTTTTTCACCACCGGTCCGTGAGACAAGAGCCAAACTGCACAATTTCAACAGCCTTACACCACCGACCAACTATCACGATGATCATCGCATATCACATCTTCCGTTTTCTCTTTTTCAGTATGCATACCACCGTGGGATATGACGACATGATATAACCTAATATACATAAATATATTTATATTAGAATGCAAGTAAAATATGATATGACGGGACATGGGACATGAGCTGCTTCAAATGACGATAAAAGAGAAGGAAACCTATCATAACAGCGACGGTGGTTTGCTTTTGGTTCAAGATATGCAAAACGTATTATTTTCAGGGTAAAGTTCTGACTTTTGAATCGCAGATTTTTATCTGGGGGATAAATTTGACTTGCCAATGACTTTCTGGTGTGGTAAATGTGGGTATGCTAACTGCAAATGTCGTCATCCCCTCCATGGCTGACTACCATATACCTTATATGTACCTACAGTTGATAAATAACAGAGGCTTCAGATCGTGGTTTAACCTAACCTGCATTGTGCCAATGCGTAAATGTGAAGAAGCACGTATCTTACGTTTTACAGACAAAAAACTGGAAACGGAAAAATAATGGGCGACAAGGTGTATGTAAATTTGCCAAAGAGAGGAATTTTTTAACGATTCACATATATTGACAGTTGCAATTATACTTTTCGTTATGTTTTCAAGTTAGTAATGGAATGGAAGATGGATGAGAACTCAAAGACACGACCACATTGCCCCAGTAGGTGATATACATTCAACATCTTATCCAAAAAATTATGCAAACCGTGAGGTAAAATCAGTGGAATGAATTGGAGTACAAAAACATCTTCATTGACTGAATCAACCATCTTTTTACATTTCTCTTCACTTAAAAATTTGGCGTGCTCCATTTTGACCAGGTTGTCTTCTTGTGGATTTTATTGCAAACAAGTACAAGTCCATTACATGTTTACAAGTCAATGAAAGTGGCATATCAATTGTATATGTAGTAAAAGAGTGTGAGTTCGTTAAAATGGAGTCACCGCAAGAACAACACATTGCTAAACCAATCTTTCTAAACTTAACAATATACAAGCAAAAATACACTGAGACTGACTACTAGCGTTAAAGGGCAAGCTGTGAAACTACCAAAAAGCAACCAAGTGGATTCGTAACAAACTTAATTGTGCTTACCCAGTTCTGTTGATCTCCTGGGTCGAGGGACGGGTCCATTCCCTGCAAAGTTAAAATTTGCATAAAGTTTAGATTACCTGGAGTAATTATTGGAAAAGCGTGCAAATTCAATTTAGCATTAATAAAACAGGCACATACTAGATAATTACTGCCATCGGCAAATATTGATAGATTTTGTCATACTTCACCTGGATGTAAAACTGGGTTTCCTTACAGGCAACACGTTTTCAAATTATTTACTCTATATCTTTGAATTTTTCTATACATTTTCATCTACTAGACAGCAAGTAAATTGCTAAACTGTTGTTTACAAATTCTGGCACAGGTACCTACATCTGTTGTTCACATGGATGAATAGACCTTCAAATTTATGCTTCAACGATTATTATTGATGTTTAGCCATATTTTTTATTCTGTGTGTATCTGCATTCTGCAATAACGCTACATCAGGGATAATGAATTAAAAATGAAAAACTAAATTTTACTCGTAGAGAAGAGAACTTCATTTTGTCGAGAATATAAGCAGACATTTTCACAGGGAAAATGCAGGAAGGCAAAATAACTTCGAAGAAAAAGGAAAAGAGTTATAGACCAAGACAAAAAGGGAGGTAGAGGAAAGACATCAACTCCGTTGTCCGTGTTTGTTTTCCAACAAAAAATAATAATATTTTACATGCTAACAATTCGAATCGAGTATATATATGCATACCAATGAATATAATGTGTTAGTATACACGCATAGAGAAACCAAGACTGTATTGTGTTTTTTATACGTTTTGAGTTTCAGGGTAAAGCGCGAAAGCTCCTCCTGTGAGACTTTCATTCTAGAAAAAAAAGTGGAAGACTGACTTTGACTAAAGTTGAGAAGCAGCAGGAGTAAGTTGACAGGCTGTCACGTTTCCTGGTCTTTTCGTGTCTCTTGCTCTTTTAAACTCCTTCAACTTCAAAACTCATCTTTTAGGTTTCCTTCCCTTCGCTGCAATCCACTCTTTTTTGCAATTTACAAGTTACATAAGCATAAAGCAGCCAACGGTTTTACACGCAGAATTGCCAACAAACAATAATTTGTTTGTTTATTATTTTTTCACTATAGCTCTGACTCCACAGTCCGCAACACTCGCACAGTCAGTCAGTTCCCCTTGAAAAGACTCCCTCTCCCCCTCTCTCTCTCTCTCTCTGTAAAGTTTAATGCACAAATAATGGTGGTATAAATAAAAGGGAGAAACATGCAATTGCTAACTGTCCTGTTGTTGTCCGCTAAAATAAACAACATGATGGCTTAATATTTTTAGAAGCTGCAATTTTTTCTATCCCTCACATCTGCTTTTGTTCTTCGCATCGCATCATCGTCGTCGTAGATAGGTATATAACGACTTCTGCTGCATCATATTATTTGCTTCGGTAATTTTTAGTTGGTAATTCGTGAAATAGTTCATTCATTTCGCATTAATCTCATTGTTTAAGTGTATGTCTCTAAATGCCTAAACGCTTTTAAAAAATAGTTTAACGGCACTACTGTGACTGTGACTCAAGGCCTAAATCTTACAGTTTTGCAAGTTGTTGTAGTTTACATTATAATATTGAAAAATGATGCTAAACAAAAGTGTGGTGTGTTGGTTAGCAGTTAGCACTATTTCATTCAACATTGTAAACTAGCTGTTGTTTGACGTATTTACTCGGCGCATTTAAGCCATTCTTAGCACTCACTGTGAGCTTCTCACAAATTGTTACAGTCGTAATAGACAACTAAACCCTGTTATGGCTCCTTTCTAGTGGCATTAAAACTACGGTGTATAGGAATTTTACAGAATTAACAGAAGAGAATCACAACCATGAAATCAGTTTTTCTCAGTGTAATTGAGTTTCAACTATGCTAATAAAGTGAAATAATATGTAGGTATGCATCATAGAAAAGTATCATAAGGTAGTATTATCACAATTTAGTTTCAGAAAGCAGTAGCGAAAAATAGGTATTATTAGCATGTCTTTTTTGTTATAAAACATGTTGAAAAAATTGCTTGGAGAGACATACCCAAAAGAAAATTATAAATGCCCTGAAATTGGATAAAGGGTGCTTGCACAAATTATATGAGTCCGTTATTTGTAATATGTTGCCTTTGATTGTTTCTTCTGATGCATAAAAATGTTCTGTCATTATTGCGCTGTTACACCCATTGAATCGATATGTTGGCATAAATAAGTCTCATTTCAAAAGCCAATGCTCGATGTTCATTGGCTGCATAGCTTGGGCAGCCAATCAGCATCGAAGCATTGCGTGCGCGCGAGTTTCGTAATGAGGAATATTCATGCCAATGGATCGATTCGGTCCCTGTAAACGATTTAATTTTCGGCGAACGAGTGGGTATACGTAGGCAATAGACAAGCAAGAAGAAACTTACATCTTTTTTTCTCTTCACATTTCCGGGTACTTGGGAAGGACCACCCATTCGTCTTGAGCCACCAAATGGAAAAAACGGGGAATCTGGAGCAAATGATTCATCGACCGAATATCCACTGGAGTATGAGACCATACCATTGTTATCTACAGGTGCATACTGATTTTGATAAGGTGTCTTGTCTCCTGCAAAATTTGAAAACAAAATAAGCGGTATTGAATTATTATCTTTACATCACACGTAGATACTACTTCTACCGTCGATAACAATTTGTATGTCTGTTTGTGTGTATCCATTTTATAGGATTTAATTAGGTATTATATAACGTGTGAAGGTGAGAAGTGTGACCGTAACTGACGCGACTGCGTGAGAAGAGAAGTAGTATTATAAGTCAAGTGGTAAGTTACGTGAGGTTTTTTATCAAAATCATTGAATAAGTTATCCCATCATTCATATTTTGTACAAACTGCTATCCTAATGCTATAGTGTTCAAGAAGATCAATAACATGTCGATATCATTATAACAGTCAACAAGTCAACACACCATTTTTTTATCATGGAAATCTATAACAATGACGGCATTAGTGGAGCCATTAAAATTATTTAAACTAAATCCGGGAAAATTTTAATACTGGGTTAATTAAGTTGCGGTATATATACATAGTTAAAATTGACCATCGATAAAAAGCACAAATTAAACCTAATTATATACATAAAAACTGAATGGACAAATGAATTAAGTATTGCAATTTTAAACCGTGAACTACAGACGACAAATATTCATCATTTATGTATCATTCCCATACATTCCAGAAAACAACGGTAGTCAAAAGTCCTTTATAAAAACTTAATGTCCAGTAACTTAGTTCTAATTTTTCATTTTCATCTTGTTAGCCAACTTGCTTTATACAGCAAACAAAAAAACGAATGGTGTTTCTCCTTTCCCATAAAGTAATCATACTGATAACGATTTAAAGCATGTTTGTATAACCGCAACGAAAGTGGTTAATTGTCGGAAGTGATCAGTGACCACTATTACGTCGTCATCAAACATCGTAATTCCTTTCCCTCCTTGACCTCAATTCAATGTGGTGTCGGAAAACTTAAACCTATTTCTTCAAAGAGCCCATCAATTTTAAAGCAACAGCTCAGAAAGATTTCTACCCCAGACCACAAAACTTGTCAAGTACATGCATACATTAACGTTATCATGACCAATACCAATAAAACCAGCATTATCATTAAACAAATTGGTACATTAAGTAATATCAATACACCTACAATAATTATGAAAGTAGTGTCCAGTCTAGTTCATGTAAGCAAACCACCCTACGTTATATTACCATTCACTCACTGTGCCGGCAAAACTTAAAGTACATTTTCTCAAGTTATATTTTTGTTTTGGACCATTTTAAAATCATAATTTTCCGAATAATTAGCATAATTTCTTCTGCCCAAAACATTATCTTTTTATCTTTTCTTCAATTTTTCCAGTGCGAGTGCTGGAAAAAAGTATGAAAGCCTATAGAAAGCGAGTAGGTAAACTGCGGCTGCAACACATTATTTGCATAAAAGCATTTCCACTGGAATATAATTCACACCTAACACCTAGCCGTGTAGTGTACATGTGCTGGATATGTATATGTACGTCTAGGTGAAGACTGGAACTGTCCCTTGGAAGGAAGTTTATGCCATGCTATGCTACACGTGTCGTACTTGACTATTTGGAATCATCATAACTTACTATGTTCAAAGTAAGATGTATACCAAGTACACCTTTTTTCGTCTGCACATTAATAATTACTTGTCTAAAATTCACACTCAACTTCCTAAATTTGAAATTTATTTGAATTGTCACATAATGTAGATCACCTTTACTTGAAAAGCGCTTGACGCTTGAGTATCTAACATTATTCTTGTAAAAATCGACATAGGTATGTACATTAGTCATACAATTATTTTCAAACTAATGTGCATAAGATTATAAAAATAATTACTCTTTTGACAGTTAAAAAAATATCACGTCAACATGACTTACATAAAATTTTGTATTTTAGTCACTTTAATCACAACACAATTGGTAAAATAACAGTTTTCGTGCAAAAAGTATACTACTAGTCGTTACTGATGTGAACGGGAATCCCAATCTCTTTAATGCGAAACATTATCGTGTAATTTCCTTACTGTTACAAATTCGGCTAAACTATCAGCAATTACTGTAACTATATAACCACAAGAGACATTTTCCCCCAAGCAATTTTACTGGCACTTAGACAACTTGTAAAATGTGTTTTAATAGCGTGTCTTTTGCTTATCAATGTTGTCAACAGACCGGGAGTACTTATAAAATATTCAACTTGTGTACACTTTACAGCTGCAGTTTAAAAGTCGCACAGAAGTTGTAATGGACGGCCACAAATACTAAATTACAAGGGTGAAAATAATTTAAATTCACCGGAACGTTGCTTTACACGCAACCCAGTTTATCCAGAAGCAACGGTCTTTTAATTGAAACAATGTCACATTATTTTTGTGCAAAACAATCGCCGAGACAAATGCAGACAAAATATAATAATCTTTCCACTGATCTCTTTGCACATTGGATCTTTGCAAGTTAACTACTTAACTGTTTTGTGCTGTGTAAACCAAAGAGTATCATATTTTCCCGGAAGCTCTCTTCAAGACAGAGCAGTTATTTACAGTAGGAAAATGCATTCCATGTGTTTGGCACAGTTTCACAGTTTAAGGTTAAATAAACGGCGTGTGATTGGTGATTTCATACCTTTCTTCTTCATTTGTCATGCCCTTATCATCATCATCCTTTATTTATCTGTTTACGGTGTACCACAGTTTGGACAATCCTGTTTATTTTTTTATTATTTGTATAAGATACGATTAAAATCCCACTAACTCGCTCTTAACCTGTTCAAAACAGTGATTGCTCACGTATGTCTGTAATCACACTTTACTTCCATTTCACCGCAACTATGTCACTTAAATACCAACTACTGGAAAATTCTACTTTCAAAACACTTTTCAATTTGTGTTTTTCTATTTCAACACAACCTGCCACAATTTTATTGCTTTTCAAATCGCTAACACACAAAACGATGACGGCAGTTGACCACGTTTTATCTTTTGTCGAGTGTATCTCTCTGTATCTTCTGAATGTCCAGTTAATTAACCATAATAAATCCCATGTAAAACTGTCCCGTGGTGGTGTGTTTATCTGAAGTTAAAATACTATCAATCATGTTTACAACAGGGCTCCAATCCATGTTAGCAGTAAGGCGCCCCAAAGTATGAGTAGTAGTACCCTTCATAGTCTCCGATGTGCATATGATGTTTTTGCTGCTGTTTTTTTGTACGATGATGATCCCATCGCATTTTAAGTCAGTCAGCAGTAGTCAGCAAGTTACACTCTCGAGCAGGAGCAGCCAATACGCAGTCTGTATGTATTTTATATTATTAACAATGCACAACAACACAATAACAACAGACAGACACTCTCCGAGGAAAATAAAAGAAGAGAGGATAAGGTTTTCCTTCAAAAAGTCCTCAACAACTCAACTCACTTCATTTCAAACATTGAACATTACTTCCCATTTTTCCATTTCTTTTTCTGCCAGAGAGAGAGAGAGCGAGAGAGAGAGAGACATACTGCTAGTCATAGTATTTTACACACATATCCACGGACACGGCACGGCACACGGTGCTCACAGTAGTAGTGATAGTAGTACTTGTACTCTCGCATAAAACAGACAAGAGCAAAGCGAGCGGAGAGAGAGAGGGAGAGAGAGAAGAGGAAACAACCAGGCTGAAAATAAGCAAGTATATTATGAGAATATGAGATGAGAATGAGAAGAGAGCATCGAGGAGAGCGAGAGCACACACACACAGACACAGCTTTTACTTTACTTGATGCTTTTTAAACTTACTTTTATTCTCTTTTTCTTGCTTCCTGCCTGACTTACCACTACACGCACACTGGTTAGCTGCAAGCGTTTAGCTCCTTTTCAAGCCTTTTCTTTTAATACATTTTCCCCACTTGTCCAAAATACATATATAAGTATAGAACGACTAGCATCCCCATACTCCGCGTGCCATAAAGCCTTTTAGCTTGGCATCATTGCTTTTGGGGATCCGTTCTATCCACCAAAAAAAGTTATATCTTTTTGACTCACAATAAAAACTAAACTGGCCCTACCACTGCTTTGCTGTTGATTATGATGCTCTTCAAAAAATACATGCATTGTCTAGTAGTAGCGAGTTTTTTTTCTCTCTTCAGTACGCTTCATCTATGTACATTTCTACATACACACGTTACGTTTTGTGTGTGTGTGTGGATGTGTGTGTGCAGAGGTTAACCGTATCCATATCGCATTTTGTCCGTATTGCATATTGATACAAGATCCATTTTTAATATATTATCTGGTATTTTAGTAATTCCCGTGTACACAATTCGTTTTACACAAAGCATGCAATCAAACAAGAAGCGAGAATGAAGATGAAAATGATATGAAGAGCATCATTGCTTCATTCTTTTGGTGTGTGTGTGTAGTAGTCTCTGTGTACTGCACTGCCATCATCATCGTTCTGCCGTGTCGTGTGTGTCTGTCTGTGAAATGAGATAATACGTATATTTTGTTGTATATTATTTTGCACAGTATTCAGTCTTTTACACACACGCACACATACCTGTATGAAAGAATAATGCGATATGCATGGATATGATCGAAATGAGATGAAATGAACAACGGCGAGAAAATGATCTTTTTAATGAAGAGAGATTCATTTATATGCATGATTTGTTTTAGGTATATACCTTAGCTGTGGTGAATTATACTTATCTCATTTTATTCCTAGCAGCCCATCATATTTCATCGACCATAGGCGAATAGTTTTTCCAGCAGTTATTTCAAACGAAAACTAATTAATACGCGAATAAATGAGGTATCATCATAATAATGGAGTAAGAGATAATTTATGCACACAGCATAGAAAATAACATCATAAATCCATTATTGAAACGATCCTATAAAATACCATAAAATGGCATTAAAAAGGCGTTTAAGCTATAATAATATAGTAGTCACTCACCACCGACCGGTACATTCATAACAACACTACAAAGCCATTGTCGTTTGTATCATCATGATGAGGATTTGTACCGTGATACCAAACCCAAATGGCATGTAAAAATTATTGTTAAGCGAGATCTCATGGAGTAAAATGAGAATGTATTTCAATCAAACTATATATCCGTAGCCGTTAGTAGTACATGAGAGGAAGGTGACACCAATTAGGATTCGTATCAGTTAAAGAGGTCACCACCACCAACCACATTATGGTCTTATTTTTTTACTTGAAACATTGATTACAGTTGAAACAGGTAAAGTTTGTGCAGAAAATTTGATTATCACTGGCATTTATTTTGAAAGATGTGTTTGGTCATTGGTCGGAATAAGAAGGTAGTTTAAGTTTTAGTTGTGAATTTGCAGTTTAAAATGTCAAATAAAAAAGTAGGTAAAGTCAGGATCGTTTGAGAGCTTGAGATGAACAGAATTCTCACGTTGCCTCAAATAGGCATTTGTCATTTGATTTACATGTATAAATTAGATTCCAAAGAATGTATGACATTCCGCCGTATTCCAAGACTTCACGTTAATTTTTCTTGAAAATCGGTTTATACATTAGTAACTTACGAAATTCTCTATTCAACAGCGGGAGTATTTTACAAATTGAATACTTTAAATTCACGCTTCAAACCAAAATTAACATTTAAGGTAAATAAACTATTTTTATTTCCACCGTTGAATAGAGAATTTCTTAAGCCGCACAGATGCTTAGGTACTTTAAAAAATGAACGTAAAGTTTCAGAATATGACGGAATAACGTACAATGCAGTTTATACATGTAAATCCAATGACGACACCGGTGTAGATAGGGGGCACCGGGGGCACGTAACCCCCAAATGGCCAGCACAGGAAAATAGTTAACAATTTTTTTTTAAGTTAACTAATTTGCGATTCTTAAGGTCGTTTGTTGGAAACATGAAAAACCCAAATTTAGACAATTGAGCCTTACGATTACTTACGAAATGGTCAGTTTTACGATATTCTCACCTCTGGGTTTCCGTAATTTGGTACTCAATGGAAATTTTGAAGAATTATTTCCGAAATTTTTTCCCGCTCCGAGCGAATCCTCGTTAATTTTTAGATTGTGCCTCCCCCAAATTCTTGAGCTAGCTACGTCGCCTACGTCCTTGAATGACGAATGTCCATTTCTCACACTAAAAGGATATTAATCGCCTGATAATAATCTTATAAAACGGCAAGTAGTAGTATACAAATAATGGCAGGCAACCAATATACATTTATTCAAAATTAAACTATATAAATATTCATTTTTATACTTTTAACATTTAAACTGACATCTGTGGATCATAATTTGGCTACAGGTTTAGCTGTATATAGATGTAGATATACAAACAAAGAAAAAAGTTTTACTGCTCAAGAAAATGTACATAAAAAGTCCTATTTCATCTAGGTTTAGTTGAATCAAATAATCTAGTAAACCTATTATACTTCAGCTAGCTAGACTCTCAAATGTCAAAAATGTCATACTTTCTTGCAGAAACTTTCAAATTGTATTGGTAATTTGTAGCAGAAACGTTTACTTACTCTTACCCTTCCAAGAATAAAAAATAAGGGTGTTATGTATATAATACCGGTTTTAAACCTGAAACCTTGATTTTGTCATCTTTGTTTGCAATGCCCTGTAATTTTCCAAGGTGGAGATTTCCACCCTTTTTCTTGAGAAAATGGACAAAAGTAGCACCAATTGAATTCTGGGGCAGCCTGAAACGAGCATTTACTATGTGTACAGATTAATTTTGGACAGTTTGTTTTGTTCATATCCACTTTTGGACAGTTTTATCCAATTAAAAAATCCGGAAAATTAGATGTACACTTAACCTGGTGCTATTCTAAAGGGATTTCAGCAAAACTTGCAGAAAAATCCTTTTACCATCCTTAAAGATATACAAAAAGTTCATACATGTCCAGACAAGATGTGTTGGTAGTTTGCTGAGCTCATCCACCATTTGCCAAAATGGAGGTGAACCGTGTTTTGTTAATTTTAAAGAGGTGGTCAAAGGTTCCCCATGTTACTTTGCAGCAAAATCTCCAAATTGTCATTTTCAAAAACTACTTGTTATTCAATTTTCCCACCGGGTCGGGTAAGGTGTCGTTCATCGTTCACTTCTCAGTAGTATAACATTCCCGTAACTTTATTACGCAGATGAAAATCTTTTCATTTAGTCATGATTTTACCGCATTTGTCCGTGTGATGAAGGATTCCAACTTTATTAAGGGACACGTTAACGGTCATGTTTTCTCCAAGCCTGGTAACGATACTCACGAACGGAACGGTGGAGATTGTCCGACGTAGATTTGCCTTATATTCTGGTCAACTATTAGTCAATAAATTATTAGCCTTCATGATAAGTCTTAGGTTTCAAAATTGAGATATATAGTTACATATCTCAATATGTATATCATACCTATAAAAGTTCAATCTCCGTCACTCTTCCGTGCTATCTCCTCTTAGACGTTTTGCCAAATTAACCTGAAAATTGACATACATACTCCTGACACCATTGGCTTATGTCTCAGAAACATTCAGCCTCATAACTTTAAGTGCTCTCGAGATGTTTAACTTTTTTGCTAAACCCAATATTAAAAAACACCCTGCTTCCACATTCACATCTTAGTCCCTCAGCACTGCTATTGTAGAGTCAGGTTTATGATATCGCGAGACCCAGCTTCCACACAATACTAAAAGACCCTGCTTCCACCCAATGTTAAGACACCCTGCTTCCACCCAATACTAAAAGGCACTGTGTGTGAGTTTAATTATGTAAAAAAGGGGATTTTCTAGCAAATTTACACGCGTCTGCGTGTAACGGGTATACCTAGTAGTTAGTATATATCTCAATTGGTTTCAAATATCAGTTGTTTTGGACCCTACCCTGTTTCTACGCCCCTGCAAATGTTCACGAAAAGTACATACCATCATTAAACCACTTCCTTAAGTTATGCATGTATAAGGTCTTCGGAAGGACCTTTTGGTCTACTTGAAAATTTGACAAAACTGAACGAATTCCGAATTCATAATAATTTGATACTAGAAAACAGCAAAAGTGAAACTGTACAATCCAACCTTTTTTCTTGTAACAGCTTACAGCGTGGCTACGTACGGCTACCTATTGGAACAAGAGAAACACGACGAGAAGAGTGTAAAACTCAAATAGTAACTTTCGAAAGCGATCATGACAGAAGTGAAGTCTGGGAGTGAAATTCAATCCCAAGAGAAATGTTGACATAAGGTACCCGTGTACCAAATTTGGTTCGATTATGTTAAGTAGAACAGAAGTTATAGTGTTTACAGGCCGACAGACAGACATGATTGTGCTTCGATTACGAAAGTTAATAAACCTACAAAGTAAATGTAGCAAAGTGACGAAGTAAGCACTTGATGTGTTTTAAAAACCCTCCAAAAATCCTCCAAACCCCCTCCAGTGATGTTTACTACATTACTTTAGTATCCATTAGTGAAAGCAAAACATTAAAATTCCAAACTGTTCCTGAGTTACCACTGAGTGATCTTTTTGAAGACATGGCGTCACCTGGAAACTTCAAAATCATTCCCATGGGAGC
>JAHZNB010003485.1:0-11309 GCA_027744295.1 Callyntrura guangdongensis
ACTTCGTGAGCATTTTTCGGTCGTTTTTTTCCATGGGCGCTCATCATGTAGTGTGTTAGACAAAAGTATATTTTATCAGCAGTAATCAAGTACTTTACGTAGCTATTTAGTTAATAATTTTATGTTGTTGGCCACCTTTAGATGTGCCCTGCACTATACGGTGGCTGATTGTCATATAGGCAGGGACCGTTGTTGTTGTTACCATCCAAACTTTTCGTTCCTAAAATAGTTTGGTGTGTACTGGTGATAATTTTTTGATGTACTAGAGTACTAGTTGACTACTATGTTAGGTTTTGATTTGTACTGGTTTGTAATTTTTTTACTATCAGTTTAATAACTGAAAACAAATAAAAATTACAGAGCCGAATTTTTTGTTTATTCAAGATGTGTATGGATTCCTACAGTGTGCATATTGTTTCAATTACTATAATCGTTCACAGTGTTCTCTCACTAAATCAGACACATCCTATCTAAAGTCAACAAGCCAACGTAGTTGGGTTTGTCCTACTTGTGTGCCAGAATTTGTATCACGTTTTGAGTATGAAGATGAAGATTGTGATGAAATGCAATTGTCATTTGTAAGGTTAGGTTTATTGATTTTCGGATTTATATACCACATGTGCAATTTCATAATGGGACATAGTCCTCTGTACGGTATTGTAGAATTTTTCACATTTATGCAAAATTTTGTAATTTTTCTTTCTTTCTTATTTGAAATTACCTAGACTCCGTATAAGTAGTTGAAGTTATAAATGGTTACAATTTAGCTTGTCACTGGTCACACAAATTTGTTCTGAACTTGTTGGATTATTGGTTACGAAACGGTATGTATAAATGGTTGAATATTAACTATGTAATGATTGTAAGCCCTCAGTGGTACCGTCTATGTATTGGAAATCAGCTTAAACTGAATACTGAAGACGTTAATAAAGTCATACTTATACTTATACTCATCCATCACTGACACAGAATAGACGCTTTAGTCTACTTACCTCAAATTTGGCACACATATACTTTATGGTAGTGGCATCGTTGGGATACAATTCCATTCCAGAAAACTTATTCAACCTCAGGGGGTTCTTTTCGGATCCAAAATTAAACTTTAACCAAAATGGTTCAAGTTAGGCGAACATGCATCCTAGATATCTTATGTATTTAGCTCCCTATTAGTGCAATTTCGTCAAATTTGGTTCGGAGGGTAAATCTTGGCAGTTGTCAAAAGTTAAACTTAAACTAAAATGGGTCAAATTTGGCCCAAAAGTACCTTATGCCTCTAGTTTCTATGGCATGTAAATTCAGGATATTTGGTTGACCGCAAGGGTCAAAATTGAAACTTTGTTCAAATTAGCTCAAATTTTGTAATAGGATACTAGGTGAAAGGACAAACCAAAATTTCAAGTTTTTATCAATTTATTTAGCTTGTTTTAATATTATGGTTTTCATCTACGTCTGTGTAGCTGCAATTACGGCGGTTTGTTTAAAGAAAAAATTGAAAAAACATACGAAGTAACAAAAATCATATATAAGTTTGCGTGTTGCTCTTTGTTTTCAGTTGAATTATTCTCAATAAACGCAAGGCTGTGTCGTCCTACAAACTGCATTTCCAAACAAGCCGCAGCAAAAACCCAAAATATTTGCCCTTTGGCACTACCAACCCGTCTTTTTCTTAACAACACGGAGGTTAACTTCATCAAAAAATTTCGTGACGAATGTAATGAGTCATTACATTCGTCATTACTAATGACGCTGATGGTTGAAGTGGTACAGCTGGAACTGCTGCAGTTTGCTGTGTGCCTGACACCAAGGACACGTACTTCTCCACTTTGTATGGTGCGGAACCTCAGGAATTTCCGTACTTTGCCCGATTGTGTAGTGGTGGATGCGGAGGAATGATTTACAATGAGCAGTGGATTCTTACCGCGTCACATTGTGTTGTAAATGAGGACGCTCGGAGAATTTGGGATGCCGCTCTGGATGGACAACAAGAATGGGAGGACAATGCGGCGCAAGTGAGACAGAATCTCCAAATCCGGGATGCTACATCAAAAAATACTTATAATGTCACGCAAGTTGAGGTTCACCCAAACTCCACTTATCTTCATCCTCAACCGGATATCACTTCAATTTTTGACTTTGCTTTATTGAAGCTGGACAGAAAAATTGCATTTGGAGATACTGTGAAAGCCGTAAAAATTGCTGAGCCAGAATTTAATCCACTGGGTACGTTCAAATGAAAAATAAAAAGTCGTCAAGTATTTTCGAACGAAACATTTGGCAAATTTGTCTTTAAAATACAATGACAGTTTTATTTGTATTACACTTTCAGATTACGGTAATCGAGCCCTGATGACCGGATTTGGGGATAGTGACACGTTACAGCAGCCCGCGGATCGAAGAAAGGCAAATATGCAAATTCGACAAAAAAATAAAATAGATTTATTTACAAAATATCATGATCAAATATTATTTGCTGGAGGAATACTAACTGGTGAACCAACCAGCCCAAATGTCGGAAAAGGAGATTCTGGAGGCCCGCTCCTATGCCGTGGTAAAGATGGTATTGCCGTTCTGTGCGGTGCCGTTGGATTTTTGGTGTACACAACGGCGGATTGCTTAGCAAATTTAGATTCAGAAAAATGCCGTCCCAACACTTTTTCGGATCTTTAATATTTCAATAAGTGGATTTAGAGCGTAGCAGGAGGACAGAATAATGCGGTTATGATGAACCAGCGATATTTGTATGGACAGGCTGTTCAAATGATGGAGTTTCCTTCACATGTGCATATAACGTCAAGGGGAGGAGGAGACGGTCGCGGAGGGACTTTGATTGATTTGATTTAAACGTACCTCGTTTTTTAGTAAAAAAAATGAATCGAAATCTGCAAATATGTTTAAAGACCATCAAAATATCAATGGATGAAGTAAGTTAATACATATTTTTAAAATTTCAGGGTTTTTCCCGTAAGTATTTTTCTACTGTGTTTAGTTGTCTGATCAACAAAGATAAATAGGCTATTCTGAACATNATGTTTAAAGACCATCAAAATATCAATGGATGAAGTAAGTTAATACATATTTTTAAAATTTCAGGGTTTTTCCCGTAAGCATTTTTCTACTGTGTTTAGTTGTCTGATCAACAAAGATAAATAGGCTATTCTGAACATAAATAGTTTTTACTGAAGTCTTGGGTGTAGTTGTGTACTGACTGAGAGCCTAATGAAACTAACTTGCAAAATAGTACTAACGAGGGACACTAACGAGGTGTTTTCAATGGATCGACTGATTTTTTCTCAAACTGTTAGGCGTTGTAACTCGACACTTGGCACAAAGAGTTATCTTAACTAGGGTTACTATTTCTGAAAATATCAAGCCGATCCATTGAAACCACCTCGTGAGTGTCCCTCGTAAATACTTACTTGTTAGTCTATAAATAATGCTTTTGTTAACAAACGCAAAACACACCAATGTTTTAAAACGGCGCTACAATCGTTTTGTGCTATCGGTTACTTTAAATAATGTTTAAAAAATCTTGGTCAACAACAAACATATTTAATAAAATACGTCTAAACAGCAAATTTATTTAAAGATTTTCTCCTGAAATTAGTTACTTCTTTGAACTCANAATTTATTTAAAGATTTTCTCCTGAAATTAGTTACTTCTTTGAACTCAATATACTGTCATTTTCGGTGGAGAAACGCGATACAACACTAGCAGTTTCCATAAATCGTATAAAACGAGTGTACCTATTTAAGATATACTAGCAACAATGAACGTGTAATCGACGTACCTTGATATGTTCAAATTTAGAGAAAACAACTACAATAAAAGTTAATGATAATTTTGGCTGCTCTTAATATTTTTCCTTCTTCGTATGAGGTTTTCTAACAAGAAAAGCCAAACTCTGACTGGTCAAACATTAGTTGAAAACATTTTAAGCAAACATAGGGTGAAATAAATACATTTAAATCGACACTTGATGAACCCAAAAAACTTATTATCATCTATTAAAACATAGGGTGCACTGCACAAAATTTAAAAATGCTTTTGAATTTTGGTGGATCGCTATTTCCTATTCAGTAGTATTATACGGTTTTATCTTCGCACCGTTGATAATATTTTTCCTTCTTCGTATGAGGTTTTCTAACAAGAAAAGCCAAACTCTGACTGGTCAAACATTAGTTGAAAACATTGTAAGCAAACATAGGGTACACTGCACAAAATTTAAAAATGCTTTTGAATTTCGGTGGATCGCTATTTCCTATTCAGTAGTATTATACGGTTTTATCTTCGCACCGTTGAGACAAACTTGAGGTTTCCAGGAGAATTTGTAAGTTTTTTGAAGGAAATAAAAAATTAACACCGATCACGTCCGCGATTGAGCAGACCGTAGATAGCGTTGGATATGTTATACTTGGAAGTGAAATAATTGCGATAGATGTTGATGAGGCTATTATTCTAAATAATTATGTTTTTTTCTCTCGATTATATGAGCAACTACGGATAAGGCTAAGCTTGGCATGGTCAATTAAAAACTCAATTAATAGTCGAGGTAAGATACAGGGTCTAACAGTTAAACTGTGTTGGTTGCCAACAAATACTTTCTGTCTTAAATTTCGCTGAGAATTAGTAGGGTAATTCAATTTTATGCGCTGATTACGAATCTGTAACTAGTTGAGAATGTTAATTACAGTGGCGCCTCCTAAAGGGAGTGGCGCCTCCTAAAGGGTAAAAATAGCGGAGCATAAAAATTCATTAGAATTGGCCTAAAAATTGGCATTTGGTTGGTACAACGCTGGTTAACATGGTGGAAACTGTTTTTTTTTTTAGTTTTTAGTTAACTTACATTTTTGTATTTTTGGCGTATGGGGGACGCCAACAGTAAAAAATTTTAAAACGGTTTAAACCATGTTAATCAGCGATGTCGACAGTATTAAACACCCAATTTTGTGTCAATTCTGATGACTTTTTATTTTCCGCCTTTTTTGGCCTATAGGGGGTGCCACAGTCACTAATGTTTTTAACGCATACAACGCTATTACAGATTTGTAATCAGCCCATAAAAATGTATTACCCTAACAACTTTCAGCGAAATTGAAGACAAAAAGTTTTTGTTACGAACCCGCACAGTTTAACTGTTCGACTCTGGATATGTTAGACTTGAAAGTAAAATAATGCGATAGATGTTGGTAAGGCAATTATTCTCTATAATTATATTTTTTTCTTTATTGAATATATGAACAACTACGGCTAAGGCTAAGCTAGTCTTTTTTCTATAAGTTCAGATTTTAATGTTTCTCTTGTTTTTTGATGGAGTTAGTTTGCATGGTTGATTAAAAACTCAAGTAATAGTCGGCGCTAGGTAACTCTTTTGTCAATTAAAATATGAATAAATCTTACACGTCTTTACTACGCAAATGGGAACATGGGGAAGCGGCCCAAGGTAAAAACCAATTTGCCCATTTTTCGTTATGAATTATTCTTGTGCAAACCATGACCCCATTTCACCAAAATTACAAGTTGAAAATTTGACATTTTTTCAAAATGTTGTTGGTAGTAACCAATATGTTTCAATTAGCATATTTTTGACAAGTTTGTCCGCAAATACGGGTTAATCTACTGTCAGAAAAATATTTAAGGTTTAGAAAAGAATTTAGAATGTGGCAATTCATTTTTTCGGTTATTTCCAGTGGTTTTAGGTACCTCTTCTTTCAGAACACATGCACAAGGGAAAACACTGACCTTAACGATTACCTCAAAATTTCCTGTTCGAGAACGGGTCTTAATTGCTAGTACAATCATATAATGTCCTATAATTTGTGCAAAGCGTACCTCTCACCGGTGACCTACTGGCGTCTACCACAGAGGTCACTTAACGAACTCATATGTACAACGCCGTCCCTGTGACCAGTATAGATATCTTCAAATCTAACTACGCCAATTCTAAACCATACAACTAGGAGCCTTTACTAGTTAGTTGTTGTTTTCCAATAATCGATAAGTAATATTTTAGTTCCCTGTAAAAATATGGAACAGGGAAGAATGTGCAGAAAAGCTTTCATACAAAGCTGTTGAACAAGAGCATAAAATACAACCAGCACTAAAGAAAGTAGCATGACAAAACGAACAAAACGACAAGCAAGATAAACATAAAAACGTTAGAAATATATCAATATTTAAAATGTTTAAGGCCTTTGCTTTAGTTTTACTTGTTTTCTTTCCTTCCGGAGAATGTCTTGGCAGTCTCAAAATAAGAAGGTACACCGAAGTGCTTGAAACCGACATGTGGAAATCGTCTAAAAAGTTAATTAATAACGCTAATTTGCAATACAGAAATAACGAAATACAACTTGAAAGACGACTATTTAATTTATTTCTGGACCCGTTTGTCACCCAAAATTGTTTAGTAGTGTACCACAACCATCTTCACGTTAACTTACCACCCAGCAAGTCTCCAGTAATGGCACGACAGGTCGTTCCAGGCGTCTGCAGGATTGAAATGGATTCCGGCAGAAATGGTTGCAATGACGAAAAATGTTTCTGGCGAAACATACCCTTGTCCAATGTCAAAAATATTAGCCGAGGTGCTTCATATTTATCCCTTGTGGTTTTGCTCTAAGGTGGACTTTATCAAGTTTACTTCCGCGATAAAGCCTTGGAACTGCTTTGCACACGTGGACATTTTCCCACCGGAATTAACAATAAATAGTATTTTACCTTATTCAAGGGTATTCGAGTATCCATATAATAACTTACGAACACCATTCGTTCCTTCGTTTTTTTTACTAGTGGCTAACAACAAATCCGCATTCATGAGTCGTCATGCGGAAATCGCAAAGTGGATGGGGGCAAGTAATAGTGAATATAATCAGATATACAAGTTAGCTTTGTTTGCAGTCCTTTTAACCACAAACAGAAGTAAATCCAACCATGGTGTATCTTCGATGTATATTATGATGCCTTGCTGGGAATGCAACGACTGCATTACGAATATTACACTTAAACTGACAGAATGGAGTTCAGCGTCTTTGGACACTCTTATACAAATATCAAGCTTGGGGTTACGTGAAATCCGTCATTGGCGATGGCACAACTATCATAGTATGGGCAGGGTTGAAAACGCCCTCAGAATAACCGTCAACAGACACCAAACAGATTTCCCAAAACCCGGGCTTTCGATTGCTACATCAACCGCCCTTGTCACCGATCCTGAAGAACGATTTCATTTAGCTTTTGCACATGTACTAAAGAGCATCATGGGAAACTTTTCAGTTTATACTTGTGACGGTCTCAAATGTAAATCTCACCAAAATGTCTCAATGAAACTTCCGAGTGTAGACTTCAGACAATTAAAAGTCTTTTGGGAGTTTCAACATACAAGCAGCCCACATATCAAATATCTGATAGCACTGAACAATACTTTATCTAGTCTCCGCTTTTTTGCCTGTGGCGAACGCGGCACAAGCCCATTTCCAATTGAAGAGTTTCTTAAGGTTTTTGACGGATACGTGTGGCTCTTTATCGGAATATTCGTGGGTCTTCTTCCCGTAGCAAGACTATCTATGTGGAGCGGATCTGGAAATATTTCTCTAAACCGAATAGTTCACCACTTATTGTCTTTAATTAAGATTCTTCTGGAGCAAGGTGGACCATTTTCCAACAAAGTGATAAGTAATCCTCATACCAAGTGGATGGCTGTTGCGTTGTGTCTGATGGGAATCGTTCTCAGCAATGCCTACAAAAACACAAATGTCTACAAAATGGTACAACCCCGGCAAACGCTTCGGTATGAGAATTTTAGTGAGCTTTTTTATGACGAGTACACAGTGTACACAAGAATAGGCTCCATTAATATAGATTATTGGAATGATCGTACTGGAAATTTCGAAATAAGCAGCGCCAGCTCGATACACCAAATCTACACTAAGAATCCCAAGGGAATGCTTATGACGGAAGTTGGGGAAGTTGTTTCAATGTCAACGGGTTTAGATTTTTTGGCATTTGCTACTATCCTACATCCAGCTGCCATAGACATTCTAATGGAACCGCCCATATCGGAGTTTCTTCGCAATAAACTTCTCAGCCGCGAAGAGGCAAACCAACTTGAAGAGATATATTACAAAAAAGAGAAAGATTTGCTTTTCAGGGATATTTCGGCCTGCAATAAAACGGCTATGATTCTACCAGAAATAGTTTGCTACGAATTTCAACAGAAGATCGTTAAACAAAATGGCAGCAACTTAGTTACTCATATTGGAAAAAAGGTTTACTCAACAAAACAAATTGGTGTGGATCTGTACGGGTTAGTCGATGTTCATCTACTTGGTCGGATACAGGGAATTTCTCAATCAGGTATTTGGGAATGGTGGACTAGTTTTTTGGGACACGGGGGTGCAAATGCGATGAGCAAGTCAACTGAAACTCTAAAGCCACCAAATATGTCAGGAAATATTTTGGTAATATTTTTTGTATGGTTGGTTGGAACGACGTTTGCCATTTTGATTGCTGCAGTAGAAATGCGTATTTATATTTGGAAGGCACTTATTTTTGTTTTGCTTACTTTAAAAAATGTAATGCATTTATCATTCCTCCTCATCTTATGTATCATTGACAGGTTGAAACGACAAAAAACAACATCCAATCGCATTGCTTTTAAATTATTGCCAAATGGTGTGGTAATATGTTCTAAGGTAGACAAAGCAAATAAACATACAGAGTAAGAACAAAAAAGTAACGAAGTCAACACATTATTTGTGACCAACAAGCGCGGCAGCCCACCGTTCAAAACTTCATCAATTGTACATGAAATTTGTAGTAATAGGATAGTGGATTGTGTAATTAGATGACATAAAAAGATATTTGAGCTCGTAACTTAAAAACCTTTACAGAGAAAGCTTTAGTGATATTGAATCACATGACAAAAACAGAGTGTTAAAGAGTTCGAAACTGTTGTTATCCGGAAAGATTAACGGACGTACAGACAAGCTAAAGTGGCTTTAACTAGTTTTACTTTCACGATTTCTTATCATACATAACTAATGAAAACTTGAACTAAGGATATTTGCCTACAAATCTTTAAATTTAAATCAAGTTGAATAATTTATGTATGCAAAGCTGTAATAACATAATGAAAACTCATACAAATAAACACTGAGTACTGTCTCATTATCTTAGATATGTTAATCCACTCGTGTGTTTAGGGATTTAGTAAATATTGAAATGTTCTTGCACCTGACCACTTATACTTGTAATTTTCTTTTGATAATGAATTTTCTCGGAAGAATATTTCACAGTAGATGCATGCTGATGGTAGAAGTTACCGTAGTACGTATCACAGGTTTCATTATTTTCCCAATTTATATTGTTCTCTAATTAAATATAGTTGTAATATTCATTATAATACCTTTAAAAAATAATAAATAAATCTGTGACAAAAATTCCTGATCAACTTACGCCTTCATTTACTATTGCAGTAACTTAAAAGTGGCACCGATTGCAACCAGCAACAAATTAATGCGAAAATTTTTTTAATTGAAAAATAGTTGTTAGTTATGACAACTTCCAAATTGTGTAATGCGCGATAGCATTGTACAAGTTCCACACCCCGTTGGTATTTCTAAGCCCAAGGCGGTTGGATTTACCTTATTCCGGATTGTCTTATGTCAACTTTTCAATCATGCTCACAGGAGGAGTTCGTCTTCCAAAGCCAAAATATTCTTCAAACGGACTGTATGATCAATGAAAAAATTCTGGAAATTAATTCCAGAAAAACGACCCAACTTTGCGGGTAGTCAGACGTTACTAATAGCAAGTAATAGGAATTAAGGCACCGGCACCGCATTTGTAAATCTTTTATTTATTTTATTTATTTTATTTGATATTATACGATTGCTTGCTGTTTATTCGCTTCATTAGCTGATTTACAACGCATTCAATGTCTCCGATAAATTTAGTTTACTTTAATGTAATGCTGGATTTATGATCTTCTGAATTTATCCATAAATTAGTATTTTCTTTTACATAAAAATGTTCTTGTGGTAGGTAACCTTAAAAAACATTTCAACATGCCAAGTTAAAACTTCCCATTTTTGTTTGTATTGTTGTATATTAGAGTGAAATTTTCTGTAAACCATAGTTGCGACGGAATTATGAATGAAGTTGTGTGAGATCAATGACCCTTACACAAAAAGTATATTGTGAATTTATGGGTCCACATAATTCAAATTTTGACAACATGTCAATAAACCTGCTCGCAAAAATTACTAACTACACTCTGTTAACATGGGTTAAAACAACCCCCATATTTTGATCCTACTTGTCACATTTAAGTCCAAATTTTCAAACGACCACTGTTATTTGTTGCCGTACTTGTAACATTTATTCTATAAAAAAATTCAGGTAAAACGGTTAATGCCTGTCCGAATTATCAACCAGAAACCAAATTTTGACTGTTCACATGGGTTAAAACAGGTTTTTTAATTTGGTCAAAAAATAAGTTTTATCACAGATTATATGTCAATGACTAGTTTACATGATCGTAACTAGCATTTTTTATATATGGGTACACGGGTTTACAATATAATGCAAGCGGAGCTAATTTATGGCCAGTGCTAATTTACATATGAATACGTTAAAAAGTACCTTTTGGTCGATAGTTGCAACAAAAGTAATGATGTCTAGTACCAAAATCTTTTCAAACGATAGCAGGATAAATTTTACACCTATTTTGATACCTGAAACCGTCTGCGTACTTGTTATTCCACTTGTATACAGGGGCAGAGAAATTGCAGATACGAGGAGGATAAATGCCCCACGATTAGGTCATTTAACATTACAGAATATGGAGCCTAATACATTACATGATATAAAAATCCCCTCTCGTGCCTCCCACGTTCTCCGCCACTGCTTGTATACGCTTCGATTCCAATGACATGTTCATTCCTATGACTTGCATGAATGACATGAATTTGTTTGCTGATGGACAGAAGAGCTGTCTTAGCGCCTTGCTTGTCAAAGTGGAATAACGAGTACGCAGACGGTTTCAGGTATCAAAATAGGTGTAAAATTTATTCTGCTATCGTTTGAAAAGATTTTGGTAGTAGACATCATTACTTTTGTTGCAACTATCGACCAAAAGGTACTTTTTAACGTATTCATATGTAAATCAGCACTGGCCATAAATTAGCTCCGCTTGCATTATATCGTAAACCCGTGTACCCATATATAAAAAATGCTAGTTACGATCATGTAAACTAGTCATTGACATATAATCTGTGATAAAACTTATTTTTTGACCAAATTAAAAAACCTG
>JAHZNB010003486.1:0-24522 GCA_027744295.1 Callyntrura guangdongensis
CATTTTTAATACAAACAGCGTGAAATATGCAAATCTAATGAGTTTTTATCGAAATATGCATAGTCGTATGCAATATGCAAGAAGGAGGCAAAATATGCAAAATATGCAAGATTAAGTCTGGCTTAAAATGTTCCTTTTTATATGAATCATCCACATACGGAAGCTCATAGTAATCCGAGTAACTATATAGAATATGCAAATCTTACCTATCCCGTCACTAGTAATAAAGATGTCGAGGATCAGCGGGAGGAACGAAGAATGTAAAAATATATTAATAATTTTAGGTATGTAATAAGAAAAAAAATATTAAAAAATATTAGAACACTAGGAGTTTTTAGTACATAATGAAACAAAAAATAATATAACTCGAAAAATAAGAATGATTGTGAAACAAGGATATAACATAAATAAACGCAGTCCTTATGCTGATGACGTGTAGAAATGTAAAAATGATAAATGTCAAGTTTTCTTTGTGCGTTATGAAATAAATTCAATGCTGGGAAGCATAAAGTATATAGTAGTAGTAGTGGAAAGGAAACAAATAAATGAGTGTTCGTTGCAATAAAAAAAGTACCAGCTTGGTTGTTTTAATGCCGACCGTACAGTTGCCACAATATAATTTTCTTAACTTTCACTCTGTGTGACAGTGTACAGATATTATAAACATGATAATAATAACTATAGCATGAATAATATATTGTAAAGAAAACAGAGACCGATGCTCTTCACTTCAGTGCTGAATGATGTTACATAAAACGGTGGCCATGAACAAAAAAGGCTACCTGCTGCGAGCCTGCGAACTGGTTTATAGTTGAAAGTGTTTTCCTCGCTGCATGTCTGGGAAGGGTGTGTGAAGTCGCATTAGCTTTGTAAAATATAAAAGCATGCGTTTCTTTTCTACAGAAATTTTGGAATAAATGAAATCCCGAATAAATGACACACAACACATATGTACTATGACTGTGCTGGGATACCACATGTAGCGGTATCCAAATCATAGTATTTGGAAAGCATGCAAATTAATGAAAATTTACCTTTGAGAACGGGATAAGTATGTGTGTGTACATAGCATATGAAAGATTGAAAAATCGAAATACAAATATCGAACACTGGTGTACATTTAAAGAGCTTCGTATTAAGTGACAAAAATGTAAATTGCAATTCTTGCCTGTGATGAAAATTCATAGATTTGTAATTTTATCGTTACTGCTGCTACTATATAATATTTTGTCAGAAAATCGTTAATCTCTCTCTCACACGCGCATCATAAAATGCAGCATACAACACACCGTAATCTACGGTAACACACCAAAGTGTTCTTGCATGGAAATTACGAACATGAAGAGTTATAGGGACAAGATAAGAATAATTTCAAAAAAATGTCGAAATTTCACGATTAAAAAATCGTTAAAATCAAATAATTATAGTAATGGTCCGATTGTATTTAAGACAGTACAGGTATAGCTAAAGGTCTTCATGGTATATTGGTGACTGGAGCATCGTGTACATACGCACAGGCACGATTTAATCAGCAGCATTATCCCGCCAGTCAAATATAAATGGATTATTTTTACTTCAGGATACTTATCGACAGGGTGAGCAATGTCACATACGTAATAAATGGGGAAATATTTTATGACAAAACGGTAAATGACCATTTCATAAGCTGGAAGGCACATTCAAAATAATTCTTTAATTTTCTCATCATAAGACTCAGTGTTTTAATAATTTTAAGATTTCACTACAGTACCTACAATAGTATTAATGTCCTGGGTACCCTCGCTATCGCGATGTCTTACACGCGATCAAGGATAATGTCAAATGTCGGTCAGGGTACACATCTAGGGCTCAGCCAGGGACTCAACTTGCAATAATTTTATGCGGATCGTACTAATATTGGTACCGCATATAGACGAAAAAGTCAAAACTATTGCCAACAACCGTTAATGTAATCTCAAGTTAAACTTTCTCTTGTACATACCGACATTGTGTTATTGTGTATTATGTCCTGATAATTTCAAATACAAATCAACACATACAAGTTTTTGCAGAATACATATATTTGTAGGTAACTAACATTGATACGAAATGAACATGTTCACCTAAGAGTAGCAGTTTTCTTGATCGAGTATATTTCAAATTTTTACAACCTGTTCTATATTAATTCGGGAGGGCATTATCCCTCGTGCATACTACCATTGTGCCCACGCCGAAGTACACAGTAAATAGGTCAATAGTTGTCTATAATGACTGAAATAAATACTAAAGCCATCGCTATATTTTATTTATTGTATATCCATGTAATTTTTTAAATTGTTTTTTTGGGTACTTTTTACTTTTGGGTACTTACAAGGAAAAGATTCGTACTGCCATCTAAACCAACGGTCGCCATACATGACGTTTTACTCAGAATTTAACGTATATCAAGATTTCGTTTACTGTTTTCTGCAAAACGAAAATTTTGTATTTATATTCGTAAGTTACCCTGCAAGCACTGGTTCGGATTCATCTCGTTAACTGTTAGCAAGCTTATCGGTGGTTTAATTCATCAAAAATATAAAAAAATTGTCAGTGAATATTTATTTAGGAAACAAAAATGTAAATGTAACGAATGCAAAGAATTATGTTCAAATACATCCATAGTACTTTTGAAATTTATATTATATCATATCAAAAGTACTTTTTACAGCGGCACGTAAATAACTGCACCATATCTTTAATATTGCAATAATTGCTTTACCAGGTACAGGATAACTTAATCGATATTGTTTTTAACCATCAAGCTGACAATATTGACATTTTTTGGAATATACGAGTTTTTATCCTGTGGCATAACGTATTTTGCCTAAAACTATACCCAGCTCGGTAGATGTACGGAGATGAAACCGCACCCGTGCTTGCAAGATAAATTGCAAAATTAAATTAATTAATCTTGATCTACTTTAGATTCTGAGTAAACCGTCATGTGTGGCGACCGTTGGTTTAGATGGCAGTCCGAATGTTTTTCTTGTTAGACCTACGAAACGGCATATACATCGGCAAAGAACTCCAATTGTCATTTTTTAGCAAGACATCTTATATTTTTATATCGATATATGACAATATTAATTTAGAATTTCTCTACTAGACATTTTTAATGGCTAACACTTACATTAGCCTCAATTTAATTTGCATTTAGACAGGCTAAACACTGTTTATACATTTCGATTTCGATTTAGGGTTTCGGTATAACATTTCTAACCTGAGCCCATGCTTTAAACATCATAATAATATCATCGGTGACACGCTCGAATAAATGCAGAGATATTGTTTAACATGATTCATGAAATATGAAAACGACAACTGGTCAAACCAAATAAATTATTAAATGCTGAATGAGGATCACCACATTTTGATCGTTCTGTGCTGTGTTGTGTTGGTAGAGTTGAATTATAACATTTAATAGTTTATGGCTTCAAGTATAGTGCAGCTCAAAAATGAATATTGCTTCAAGTTTAAACCTTGATTTCATCATCAGTATTATCCTTTTTTATTATTATTAATAATATTATTATTTTCAGTATTAAGTATATTTAATAATCACAAAATTTTTTTGACAAAGAAATAAATCCGTTTTCTTTCTCTCTTTCTCAGAATTATCTTAGCAAATACCTCTATTAAGATTATATAGATAATTAATGGTATATAATACATAGTACAATAAGATTTACTATATACATCGAATTTATGTGGATTCTTCCTGTTTTTACGAATAATGTACTGTTACATTTTCGCTGTACATACATACACATACGTATTCTCGTCGCGTAATTAAATTTCTCATTGATCCTCTAAAATGCTAGTTGTTGTAGTAATTGTATTACTGATATTAGTACGGTAATGGTAGTACGGTAATTATAACAATTATATAGTACAGTTAACAGTACAATTTATATAGTTAAGAAGCCAAATTGATAGTTTTTTGTATTTCAGTAAATGCGAAAATTCACAAATTGCACATCTATAAACATCTACTACTAGAAAATAATCAATAGTCGGTGTTTCATAAAAAAAATGCGTACGTTTAAACAACAAAAAATGGTCATTTTCACGTTAAAATAATTCATCAGCAAGACGCAGAGAAGTATGCAGTTTTCATTTGTGTCTCGTTAAAATGACATTTTAAAACCCATTCTTTAATGGCATATAATTTACCGGCGTATGTAAGCTCATCAAACCGGCCCTCTTAGTATCATCTATGAATTATGGTGAAAAAAGCGATCATCACTCGTCCCTGATTTAAATTAGAGGGATGATGCATTAATTATTCCACATTTTACAAATATTACAAACTTTTCTACACTTTTACGAGGTTTTTTGTCATACGATTTGGACTACCACGTGTCTTTTTATACTATAACCCTCCGGTCATTGCTTCCGGAGGTAACTCAAACATATCTCGATAAAATGGCTTCAAACATGCTACCTTCATGGTCAGCAGACAGAAACGGTACCAGCCCAAGCAACATTTCCATTCAGTATCGACTTTTACCAGACCTAACTGTAATGAAAGCCGCCGATGCTTTGCTGAAGACAAAGCCGGAGATATCTTATTCAAGGAATGATGACCTACAAGTTGGCTATGTGGGATCCAGGTTGTCAACCGCAAAAATGAAAAATTCTCTGATGCAAATAGGCATAATAAGTGGAAAAAATTTAACTTTTTTTTACTTTACAACATGAAATTGACGCATTTTTTACCTACCTGAATATCTACCTGATTTCAGATGCACTTGTGTGGATTTCTTAAAGTTATACATATGTAATGTAAACATTTAATTGGTATTGCAACCTTAAAAGATATGTTTGAGTTACCTCCGGAAACAATGACCGGAGGATTAGAGTATAAAAAGAAACGTGGTCGTCCAAAGCGTATGACAAAAGCCCTCGAAAAAGTATAGAAAACATTGTAATATTTGTAAAATGTAGAATAATTAATGCAACATCCCTCCAATTTACATCAGGGACGAGTGATGATGGCTTTTTTTTCACCATATTTCATAGATGATAATAAGAGGGCCGGTTTGATGAATTTACTAAACACGGAACCAATTATCCCATTCTTTAATTTATAGCTGAAATATAATAGTTAGTATATCACTCCGCATGCGCATTCAACACAATGTAACAGTTTATATAAGAATTTTGTGACATTAAATGTTTCACCGTTTTGTCTTATCATCACCAATTATTAGAGTAATTGTTGCTGCGTTGTTTGTTAGACATCTAACATCAATTAATATAATATGTAAGTAGATAGGTAGGTATGTTAATGTCGTTGTACAATGTGTCTGGAATGTACATACCTGTTTTTCACTAAACGACTTATTTTTATAGGACATTTGATGCTGAAGTAATTACTATGTTTGTCACGAAACGATAAATTTTTCTTTTATTTTTTCTAGTCTCCAGCTTAAAATGAGGTTTATTGTTTTCTCTCTAGAGCAATTTAATTTGGGTCACTTTTAGATTTTTCTGCACCATACTCCAGTTTTGTTAGATGATTAAAATTGGGTTTTTGGTTTCGGCAACTAGAAAGTTAGTACTAACTACTTACCTGTATCTGTACCCTATTTGTTAAAATAACTTCATAATAATGGCATTTAACGTTGCCTGGTGGTGCGTTTTACGCTTACATACGTGTTTGTTAACTACCTTTTAGAATCTGGGTCCATCTTAGCGTTGCCAATATAACAATACCATGTAGTTAATGGTTTTCTTTAAAGTTAATTTATGGTATACTTCTGCGCAACATAACATTAGCGGAGGACCATCGGTTTCGATTTGGAGTTTACAATAGTTACGTCATTCACGTTTCCTCTAAAATGCTAAATCAGAAGTACCACCATCAGACGAAAAATTATGTCAGTGGTTGGTAATGGTAGTAACGTACAGTTATCCAGACCGTCAATTATGTTTAACTAAACATTAACCATAGATAGCAATTATATAGTTTTAGCCCTCAATTTTATTTAAGTACAAATAAGTACGATAAAAGTACTTACGTTTTTGTGTATGTATATATTCATAATATACATACAAGAGTAACCGTTGCGGCAACGTCAACCAACGTGTGTGAAGTAAATATAACCTTTTTTATTACTGCGTATGTATAGAAAACGGTTATAGGTACATATCTACACTACTTGAATAGTTATTAGGGTAGGCGATAATTTCTCGTTCTTCTGTAGTATATTTTCGGTGCAAGTTCTGTGCTGTTCTCGCATCAGTAAAATGGTGTGTCCGTCGTATACGTCCAACTGATGATACAAACTTATTGTTAAAAAGACAAAGCACACAACTTTGCTGACGACATCAACAAGAACAAAAATAAATTAACCTTCCTGTATTCCTGAAAAATACACCTGGCATATCATGTATGGCAGATACGAATGCGCACCTGTTTCCTCGAAAACAACTCTATGCAAGTCCTATTAATGGGAAAATATTATGCGTCGTTATTCGTCGTGGAAAACTAAACAACATAAGAACATGTAAAATGCCTCAAATTTTCTAAACTTAAACCATCAAAAATTGCTGAATCTCATCGAATTATCTCACTGAATATCACGAATTACATTCACTTCTCGTGAATGTAATTTGTGATATTTTCAACATCAAAAAATTAAATATTATGTCAGTGTACTTTCTAAAAAAGGTAGGTGTATTGAATATGGACTCAATTGTCAATTGCATGCGTTATTACAATCTGGTTTCAGACAGTATACCACCTACAAACTACGTACATCGTTATATTGAACAGAATTGAATTCAGAATATATTCAGGTTGGCGATGTATAGCAAATAACAACAATGGACAGGGGGAGAGGACCGACGAAAGCGCCCAACCGAGACAATTAATTATACACCGTTTTCACATGAACATTTTGTACACCTAATCGTGCGGATAAATCGTAGACATTGTACAGTACCTAACATAGGCATCGGCCATTCTTTATTATGTTCCTTTGCATCATCAAATAGAAATCCATTACTTGTAAGTAGAAGTTATACATTTGCAAATATAAAGTAGACAGGTAATTGATCATTTTTAAATATAGAATACCACTGAATTATGTGTATCCACGGTCGCCAGTGGAATAATAAATATAATTGTACAGTAGTCGTAGTAGTAGATACATAATATTTTAAAATAGAATAGGCAACATTTTCCTAAAAAGGCCGAGATACTCATGTCATTTTCTTTCTTTTTTTCTTGTTCAACAGACAACGATATTACACGTAACGATATCAAGACAAATTGGAAAACAATAACCGTAACAATATAAATAAGAAGTTAATAATAATATCAATTCTTCGAAAATTTAGTTTTTGCATTCACTCTTTTCTTTCTCTCTTTCTTTAGTAGAAAATAATGTTTTCTCCATAGTGACATTTATCCCCTCCATCATCACCGATTATTAATTACCATTATGATAGGAATACTTTTTTAAAGCCAATATAGTGTCACACCAATTCTGATTACAACCGTTAACTTTGAATATATTGAAAATACAAACAGGCTTTGTTTACTTTGGAAGTGTTCTCGTCGTTTTCGCTTGAATTTATTGTTTCTACTTTTCATTTTTTGGTAAAAATAACATCTGTTTCTGTTGAATATCACCTATTTGTTTTTTTTTTGAATCTTGGAATACTACCCATACAATTGTAAATTACTACATTTTTTCCGACCAGCGTCATGAAAACTTATGAAACTTCACTTCGGTCGAAACAAGGAAATAAAGACGATGAGAATGGAATAAACTGGAAACGTGTCACTATGGAAAATAAGTCAATAAATTCTCCTGTTTTAATTTTAAAATAAAACTCAGGCAAAAGTAAAAATGATGATGTGACTCTCTGTTACGTACAGCTTAGATAGTTAGTACAGATTAATATAGTATAATGCATGTATAATAATAATAATATTTTTTAGTATATGTAGGACGGTAAACTGTTTAACATTCTTTTTTTATCATCATCTTCATCTTCTTCAGATCATCATATTTTTTATAATGGTCTTCTTATTAATTATTACTAAAACTTTTCCCTATTCTCTACGTCCAGTAGATTTCATTATTTTTTACTGTCAATTAGAATAGAAATAGCGTTTATTTTTCATTACTTTTTCTCTGCTATAAGTTGAAATTTCAGACTATACAGAGGTTATAGTCCTGAATTTTTCTGAATGTTGTAGGGTAAGGTAAGTAAGGAGTTGGTGGCATAATATTTCTTATTTTGTTGTGGTCGTACTGTACTACTTTACCTCATCTTGAAATCAAATTAAAACTGTGTACGGATGCTGCTGTCATGTCGTTACCAAAACAAAGGACAACCACACATTTACGCTTATATCATTAAAACGATTTTTCTTCCTAACTACTATCATTACTTTATATGGATAACATTATGTTACACATAACTTCTTCACCATGTCCAAAGCATTGTTGATTACAAAGGTAGAGGACGTTTACGTCGCATAACGATGTAACGATACCTATAGGTAAAAGGTATGCGTGGGAATAGTGTAAAAAGAAAAGTTAAAAATTTACCATGCAAATCTGGCAAACGCTGAGGAGTGACTTTCTTATGTAATGAAAGTCATAATAATAAAATTTTCCACCCAATGTATGTAATGGTTTCATTGTTCAGGTTAGAATACACTGTTGACGAAATCGTTTTCGGGAACATTTTTTCAATCAAACAGAACTACACAGTACAATGTCATATTTGTGTAAGATTAGCCAGTCTTCTTCTGCCTAACAGTACACCTTAATAGATAACCACGTTATTACCAGCCAAATCAAGGAAATTTTCTCAGGTGTTTGTAAGTAAATGAGATTGGATAAGCAATTAAATTATTTGTCTATCTGTTGAGGTTTGTCACTAGTACACTGCAACACGTAAAATTACTACGTATAATTTTTTATGAATACGTAATAATTGGTATCCTTGTTGGCAAGTAAATAATTAGTAATATAGTAATATCTGTAGTAACTAATTATAATGTTTGTTACAGACATGTTACACATATAGAGGATATAACGGTAACGCTTTAAGTTGACGTAAAAAATTACTACTTCATCGGCTGTTATTTTAGTAGTTGCGTTCCAACTTCATTACGCTGCGTTGGAAGTTGGATCTACCTGAAACGAACGTTCACATTTGAAGTACGACTGATTGAACACGACGACGAGTAAAAATAGTTTTAGTACTTGATTTGCATAATGTATTTGTTTGGAAGAATACGGTTATGATATCATTAACAAGTGTTAATGACGCATCGTTTTGTAAATTCAGTGGTTGATTCAGTTATAAACGGTAATACCATTAATATTCATATAATTATCTAATCAATTATAAATGATAGAGTAAAGCAAGTGACGAGGTTACTAACTGTTACTACTATTAACTACAGACAAGAGAGATAAAACGTAGAAGTAGCTTAGTGATTCGAAGTAACTAGAGCAAAGAGTATTCGTTCTGTCTCTGGTTGACAACAGAGGAAACTGATAAACGAGATCAGATTGAAGTAAAATGACGAGCGAGACAAAGAGCGACACGGCGATTTTTAACGGATTACTACTTACTACTAATCTTTAGCTTCATGATGACTAATACTAGTACCACAGTACACAAAAAATATAATGGAAACGTCGAAAAAGTAGAGTATAGTTTATTCTCCTACGGGTTCACTCACTGTTCACTGTTTGCGTTGCTGTAGTTATTATTAATATTATTATTTTTATTCTCATTGCTATTACTATCATTAGTCTGACGCAAAAAGTGTTGTTGTTGCTCCTCCAACTGTTGTAACTGCTCTTCAAATGCAGACTTGATAGATTTAACAAAACTAGTGATGAACGTAGTGAACGGGGAGGAGGCAAGGTGACATCAGACAATTTGCTCCTTTTTAATGGGTATTGGTGGTGGGGTGGATCCATTGTTTTGTAAATTGGTCGTTACGACGTTACTATTGGACGATAATGATGAGGATGTTTGTTGCTGCTGTGAAGTCATCATCACTCCACTTGTGTTATGACTCCCAGAAGAGCTGCTACTACTACTTGCTAATGAGTTGCTCACTGTAGAGGGGGACACTGCGGTGTTGATTGAGCCACCATGAGATTTTGCTGATCCGTTGGACGTCGGTTTGCAATTGGACGAAGGGGTTGAAGTGGAACAAGATGACGGTGCTGTAATTGTTGTCACTGTCGATGGCACGCTATTGCAATTGATTACACCCGTGCCGTTATTTGGCGAGGAGGATAAAATACTTGCCGTTCCACCCCCGCAACCTCCAGTGACAACAATGCTTATTCCACTACTACCGCCACCGCTACTATTACAGTTATTCATCATGGCTAATTCCTTGCTATTGTTGCTGCTCGGACTGTTGCTTCCACTGCCATTATTGCTACTTCCGCCTCCGATACTACTTACACTTGAATGCGTTTTGTTATTTGTTGAGGGTGAGTTTGGAGGTGGAGTTGTATTTCCACCCCCATTTTGCTGTTTGATACTGTTACTCCGTTGATGATGATGATGGTGATGATGGTGGTGGTGATGGTGATGATGATGATGTGCATGGTGCGGACTTCCCACTGGAGTATGAACAATCACCTGAGGAGATGACGTAGCCGACAATGAGCAGTTTCCTCCTCCGCCCCCAGTGTTACTACAGCTACTAGTTGCGCTACCTCCTATGATTACCGTTGGCGATTGAGGTTGTGCAGATGGTGGTTGATGAATTGATTTAATGGGGCTACTACTCATCTCGGAGAGAAGGAGTGAGGTGGATGAGTTCTCGCTCACGCTCCCACGAATGTCTTTCTGCTGAATAGTACGCGCCTCACTGAAATCGCCCTCTTTGTCCGATTCGGTCTAAAGAAAGTGCAAAGAAATAACAATATCGCATTATTCACAAACTTGTTTCATTTTTTAAAATGTACACTCGACGTTTCTCGTATACAATCTTAACCAGCTTCCACTAGTTTCAATTAAAACAAAAACACATGAACAGATACAATATTAATTAATATTATGAGCCATAAGCTTCCAATTAGACACTGACATACAGGTATACAAGAAATCATCGTTTCTTTACTCCCACACTACGCATAGATAAATGCAAATTATTCACAAAGCATATCTTTGAGTCAACACTCAACACCATTAGCGATGACGCAGTACAGTAAACGCTGATACACTACAATATAGATTACATCTGAGCGTCTTAAATAGTTCAAGTAGCACATAGTTTATAGGATTACAGTTGAAGTTGTATATAATGTACATATTTAATAGTCAAAACTTATTTTCACGGACCTGTACTCTCTCATTGTCAGCCTCATCCCAAGACATCCCATTAAAACCTATAATATATGTAAATGCCTTTGCATCGCGGTATTTTACAAAAGACATTTACATGCAATTATTAGCACTGCAGTAATATAGGCGGCGGGTTACCAGCGTCTACACAACCGTAGATAATAGCATTTTTCGCATTTAAACCAAGTTAGCAGCAGCAGGAAGGAACGACACCAGTTTAATTATATCGTTTCATTTCACGATTGCACGAAATTCCCGGCGCAACTTCACACACATTCATGAACAGCAAACAGCAGCGCGACACAGTATTATTCAAATAGACTATACCGGAAATTATTCATATAAGACACGAGGCAGCCGACGAGTAAGTCCGCAAAAAACGATGACGCTTTTTTATTTATTTAGATGATGCTTCATCTTGTTCATTCATATAAACACTTGATTCACATTTTTCTCTGAGAAGTTAGACAAGCGCATATTTATATAATTCATAGCTAGACGAAGAAAAATATGAAGCCTTCCCATCAACAACAGCAGTGTCATCACCAGTCACCAGTGCACCCAGTATTCATTGTCGTCATACGGAATTCCAGAGGAGAATCGGACAAATAAAAAGGGAAATGAGATGACGAGAGACCAGAGACAGACATAAGAGGCGTACTTCATATTTATTATTAAAACCATCATCATCGTCATCACCGCCACGCTAGCATTGTTATATGTTGTAGTTCCATGCTGACGTTGTATGCGTACATCATCATTTGTAGTGAAAAAGTAAAAACTTACGCTTAGAACCATGTACTATTTAGCAGCGTTCTTTGAATATGTGTGTCGTGTCGTGTAAAACTTATTGCTCTTTATAACATCATCACTCACAACAGTGTTATTATTATCGTTCTTTTCAACTTTTCTCCATAATTAACTTTCACCAACACGAAGTCGTTTTTACGGAGCTGTACTACACACTACCGAGAAGCTGAAATTCAATATGCCATATATCAATAACTGTCAATACTAGTACATATAACTAGATTTTATTCACGTGACGAGCATGCTAAAATAATTAATTAGAAATCACACACAGAGGCATCTTCACTGCGTGGCCGGTTACAATGACAACTGAAAAACTCTTTTATTGGCAATGTTTACTATCGATTTTTAAGCTATGCAAATGTGGCAACCGAAAAAAAAATTGGTTTAAACTTGAAAACCGAAGAAAATGTTGGGGCAAACGTGGCGACCCAAAAAAATTGGCGTGCAAATGTGGCAACCCAACTGAACTAGCGCGAGCGTCGAGGGAAATGCTCAATAAATTGACGGAATTAAAGTTAGTATGTCTAGTATGTATTAGTATGGTCTGTTGAAAGTGTGTTCGGATGGGATTACCAAAACATTATTATCATGTATGCTGATTACCCTGAAGCGCTTTACCATAAAAATATTACCACAGATTGAAATATTACCATGTACAATTTTACCACAACAAATTTTAATTACACTCATAAATTAAGATTGCCATACATGCATGCCGTTATGGCATTTAGAAAATCAATTGTCCACAATGTATTGTAACGAGGAATAAGAGAAAAAAGGTCATCCAATTATATAATGTTTTTGCTCTGCTCTGCTCTGGTCCTTGTCCTGTCCTAATTCTAAAAAGTTTTTCCTCCCAAAACTTCTGTTATTTATGTATTTTCTCAACACAAGCCCAAACACTTNGTCCTTGTCCTGTCCTAATTCTAAAAAGTTTTTCCTCCCAAAACTTCTGTTATTTATGTATTTTCTCAACACAAGCCCAAGCACTTGGATGAGTACCACTAACGATGGGAGACTGGAAAGTGTACAAGAGCGATTTCCTTCATATTTTAGGATATTATTGCTCTTATAAGATTAAGGTAAGTGTCGGTGATAATCCTCAGGTTTGTAACCAGTGGTGTTTACTGTTTACAAAATATCGTCAAAATAATTTTTTGTGAGAATTTTCTATGGAAACCTTATGGGATTTAACATGGAGAAATAAAACTAAGTATCCCCCAGTGCCAATTTTAAAAAATCATTTTTTTTCATGAAAAGCAAAATTGTTCCAATTCTTAGTTCCACAATTTACGTTTTTTAAATATTTCCATGTTCCAAATATGTTTTTGTAAGAGCATGGGGACCCTTCTATTAGTTTTATTCAGTTATTATTAGTTATATTAAAAATCCCATAAGGTTTCAATAGAAATTTCCACAAAAAATATGTTGACGATAATTTCTTAAACAGTAAGGAGTACTCAAAGACCTTACGAACTGCCTGAATTTTCTATCTGAAACATATTCACTAGTTAATCCCAAGTACTGTGCCTTTCTATAAATACTTTGGCGTAAAAAAAATAAACAGCCACCAATTTTTGCAGACGGGAAAACTTCCCTGCATTCTTTTATAATGCCTAATTCAAACTTCTTTGAATACGGTAATGTAATTGGGACATGGTTAGCATATATGGTAAAAGCGTTCATGGTAATTTCGTCCTAAGACCGATGAAAGTCGAATTGATTTTTAAATGAACGTTGCGTTATCTCAAGTTAGTTAGTTACGGGTTAAATTAGTTTATTGCTTGTTACATTATTATATTATGTCTTGTAAATTGTTGACACAAATTACCCAGTTCATTTTGTTAGCAATATAAATGTTAAATTATTGAGTTATTGCATTGTTTTATAATTGTGAATCACAGGTCTTTTCGAATGATTTTAAATTTTGATAATTTTGATTTTGATTTTCCACAGTAGAATTTTTATTTGCATGTTTGCATCGTGATTTTTTTTAGTTGCCAGTATTGCATGGTTAAAAAATCGGTAGTCAACCTTTGCGGTATGGAGTTTGCGATTTGTCATTCTAATTTACATTCCTTTACTGACAAGAAATGCCTTAGACTTTCTCGGAACCTGATACAACATTTCAACGTACATAGCATTTTTGAAACGTGACCAACGTGAGTAGAAAACCCTATTGCAATGACACTTTGGTTTGAAGAAGTTTTTAATAAAATGAAATATTTCGTCATTTCGGGGTCATTTCGTCTAATTAATAATTAAAATGCATAGTCTAACTTAAGTATGTAGTTACTTTTGGCTTGGTGTATATATAATATATTGAAACTACATTATGTTTGTTTATTGTCCGTTATTTTGTTTGTGTTTGACCCTTTGTAAGAAGTTCAAGTTGTAAAAATTATCTGCCGTATATTGCTAGAATCATGTAGATTAGTACAAGTAGTTGTATTTTAATCCTCATATAATATGTAGCTATACATGTAGGTATATGCATGTGTGGTTTAGTAACATCTAGCAAATTGTCAACTATATTTGTACTTTTATTTCATTGTTCAATTGTAGTCATTTTTCTCAATATCACAAGCACGTATTTCCCATTTCAAGGCGTGCTTGGTACCTATCAGCAGTGTTAAAGTCCATATAGTCAGTCAGCAGTAATGAAAGAGTCGTATAGCTCTCGACCGGACTTGCCTTGTGTCATGTGTGTGAATGTAAATGAAGGCATACAAAATACCTATACAAAATCGATACTTTTGGTATTATCGTACATGTCGTATTACTGAAAAATTCGTAAAACTCCACCAGCAGTGACAGTAGACATTTACATTTAACACGTTAAACTTTATCATTTTCCCCTTTTCCCATCCATCCTTAAAAACCAGAACCCCATTCCCAGGGAGAGTAAAAAAGGGAACGGTAAAAGTAGCGAGCAATCTTGGTTTCCTTTTTTTCGTGTCTCGTGTTTCCCACATTGCAACCTTCCCGATACAATAAGATACTTTTCTCTGTGTGAAAGCAGAACCTCTTTTTATTTCCTCATCCATAATTTTCTTACGGTTGTCACTGTCACCAGCAAACTACCACCGTCAACATAACAGCACAGAGCATCGTTATCAACACCAGTGAACAAACCGTGACAATAAGTGGTAGTGTTACGCCTCTTAACCACTCTAGAATGCCACCACGCCAAGCCTTTTTTGCGGATGTTATGTCATGATTCATTGTACATCTACCAATATCCAATTCAATGTTCAATTTTCGTATTTCCATCTCATTTAAATATAACCCACACAAACACTACTAAAAGCTATCTCTCTCTCTCTGGGTGTGTGTGTGTGTTGTGTACGAGTTAAATTGTATGTTACATTATGTTATTTAACCAACCCGACTAGCAGGCAGGTGGCAAGGCATGTGAATACTGAGCGGTGGGTCCGATTCTTACTAAAATAACATAAATTACCACTCGGGAAAACGAGACAAGAGACCTGCTGAAGTGGAAAAAAACTTGTATTACTGTCGCTCACAAAAGCGTCAAACACTCCAACAGATGGTGATTTTTGTTGACTTTCTTTTACTTCACTACCCGGGCTTCCTTTTTCTTAATGGTTTATTTTTAGAGCAATCAAATCATCATCATTGTCATGATTTCCATATCAATCATCATTTTTTCGTTTAATGAAGAGTAAACAGGATGTGGCAAAAATAAGAACGAATGGATGTAAGGAGAATTGGGAAATTCTAATGTAGTTAGAAACATATCCTCATTATTATACCACTTCTCATTTTAAGTTTACAACTTTCATCATCACCATCATGGTTCAATTGCGTAGTTTGCCAATGTTTGATAGTTTACATGTTACATAAATCAAGTACAATCAGCCAACTTTATAAAGACGAGGGGTTTGAAGCTGGTATATTATAAGTTATTAGAAAGATAAGAAAGATATAAATATTGCGCAACTTCACCCGAAGAGATAATTAGGAAACAAAGTAAATTGCTGGTGGTGGCTGTAGTTGCCAGTTGATTTTGTTACCACCCTTCTGCTGTGTTGCTGAAAAATCAGGACAATGTGGATGATGAAAAATGCCTCCGTAATTTAAGTGTATACACTTATTGAACTTTATCGAATTGCTCAGCTTTTCCCAACCACTTTCCCGCTACTGCTACATAACACAAAAACTATTACGATAAAACAATATCATAATGAAGGCATGGGTTGCATGTGTGATCACGTAATTTCATCTCAAGCCTATGTTTATCGTACTTACGTAAACTCATTTAGGCAACTTACATATTGTATTAACTATTGTTAAGTGCGATTATCGTGATATTATAGAAAAGCGAAAAACGCACATCCACTTTCAACATCATCAGAAACTGTTCATCACATCAAGATTCAAGTAGTTTCCTAACTCTTTTCGCACGTAACATGCTTTTGCTCACTTCCAAATTATTTAATTGAGTTACATAATATGTTGGACGACACACCAGAGTCAATTTCCAAAGTTTGTTTCCTGTTTACCCATTTTAGCTATTTCGCTTGTGACTAGTTATGTTCAAGGGAACCGGAAACTAGGAACAACTCTGTCCTGCAAAATGCTTGAACGTACGTAGATTGCGCAATATCCTTTTGCTTCTCACCGTTATTGGCAATTTCCGCCCAGTAATTCCCTATTTGTGAGGATACCATTAATACCGGCCATTAATGATAGTAATTGCAAAGGCGCAAGTTGTTAAGTTCAAAAATCACGGAAAACTGTAGTGACTTGACTTCACTTAAAGCCTACTTTGAGCATAAATTGGTTTTTAAACTAGCTGAACCGATTCTATGTTTTATTTTGTGGGTAGCAAAGCAAATTTTGTGGTAATATGAGGAAATTGATGTTGATGAGAAACCCAATCATGTTACACACTGACATGAAAGTAGCAAAGGTGAACTCCAAAAAAAGAGGTAGCTTATTTTCTCCGGGATATTTTCTGCGGTTATGCATGCATAGCATACCCTGCTGCCAATCCTGAGACCAGTAAAATATTCGGACGTCACCATGATACACACTAGCAAGTAGTCTGAGTTGTAGCAAGTCAGTCAACAACATTAACAACAACAAGATCACCTCCACCGTACCGTCAAAATGGAAAACATCTATGAAAGGGGAAAAGGAGTAACACGAAGCTTGAGAGTCAAGTGCTGCTCCACTTGTTTAGTTTCCTCTCCGTCTCACTCGTCCCCGTTAAAAGAGAGCTTTTCCGTGGGTACAACGGCGAAAGGAAGCAAATGAAAGCGAGATAAAGTGAACAGTCATAAAAAAGATGAGTTTTACCTTTTCTACACACAGGTGCCACCACATCACATCATCTCACCTTCTTTCCTTATTTTTCCCCACAAGTATCTGGTTACGTAATAGTTTTATGTCCGTTCATGTCGACAATATACCGCTAGTCAACTTTTACTGTGGGTTGTGTTTAGGTACAGCTTTTGTCGCAGAAGGACGAATGTCATCATATCATCTTCCATTCGTATTTTCAATACGACAAGTGACACGGAAAAGACGAAGGACAAGCCAAACCCTTTCATCGTCATGGCTAGTAGCTGAGTAAGAGGGTAGTAAAATATACTTCTGGTTTATTAGTCAATCGCTATTATGATGGTGCGGTCGCTGAAAACTGATATAGTTTTTTCCTACAACTGTGTTTAAACATATAACCTCGTGTCGTATTTTTATGCATTCAGGAAACACAAGTCAGAGAGTTGTAGAGAAACAGCAGAAGAAAAAGGCTGTATATTTGATCCCCAATGCGACACCCATCAAAATCGTCAAAGGCAACAGAGTGACTCTCGACTCAGCGTGTGGTTTTACGTACATACGTACCCGTATGTTCGTGTACATTGCACATCTGCGTTCAATTACCTCCTCCCATTTCACAGTAGAATGCATAAGAAATGACTGCATAATAATGGGAGTTAGTACCGTGATCGAGGTGAGCGACAACAACGTGGTAAACCCAACTAAACATAAGATTCAAATGTAATATCATGCATATTTTATCTACAAAAAAGCTGTCACCAAAGACCTGGCGACGTAGATTGTCATTCTGATCAAGTCCTGCACTGCTGCTGCTGCTATGTTATTTTTATCCTATCACTTGTCACTATCATTTTAAAGATGGCTTCAATTTTCCGTTATCAAAACGGCCCATTAGTAAATGTCTCGAGGGTTCGTGATGATGTTACCTTATTACGTTTCATTTATATGGTATCCGTCGGTACCTGCCAACTGTTATTATTTCAAAAATAACTGGGTCTGCTAGGAATACAGATATTTTTTTACTGATATTAGAAATGATTCACTGAAAGACCGAAAGAAATTTCTATACCTGTACATGCATCCGTGGTGAATTCTTAGTTTAAAATATACACAGATGTTATAACCAATGACAATATTAGAAGCAAGAGTGAAAGCAAGTCAGAAAACTGCGCAAGTGCTTACATATTTCCATAAAGAAAAGGGTATTAATGGGATTAGAGACTATAACGAAGGGCAAACAGCAAATAACATTTTAGGCAAGCATACACACATGAATACACAAATATAACTCAATTAATTATGTAAATGCAAAACACGTTATTTTCAGGAATGAAAACACATACAGAACGACAAATGAGAATTTTCAACCTTAATCATGTCACAAGGTAAGGGCATATTGTAGCATGCTGGTTGTTTCAGAATCTAAACTTTTCAGAACTGATTAAAACATGTAGCAGCAAACACACCTGGATGTAGTGAGCATATATTATAACAGCACCATAAAATGTCTTTGATTCTGTGCTTGACAAAGAGCGGCAGACACATAAAACGTAAAACTTTTTTTTTTGCGTACAAAAATACAAAGACAACATTTAGCTGTGAAACACATATAGCTGATTTCTCTACACAAAGAAAAGAAAATAAGAAGAAACTGTAAATTACTATAGCATCATGTCCTCAATATGTGTCCATGTACGTATCTCTATTTCTGTTTATGATGCAATTGTATAGCTGTTGTAAGTAACGATGTCATGTGATTATGGTGGATGATTGATGAATGATGAAATGACATACCAACAGTTTCTAACGAAGCAGGCTCAAGAATTTGCAATGCTCCCGTCCATCCATCCCCAATTTTGTCTGGGCAGACAGGAAGTGAAGAACGTGTGTCCTGATCATCATCATCATCAATACAAAATTAGTAAATTCCTGAGAATGACTGAAATGTGAAAAATGAACCCTCTTTCAAAACATTTTTACACATTTTCTGTTGTCTTTTGTTCCTCCTCTGTTTACATACTGTTTCAAAAAAACCAAGAAAGACACCATCAAAATGGTAGGATAAAAAAACATACGTTGTTTCCCAAGTTCTCCAACAACATAAAATTTACTTTACATAAAATATGAGCAAGTCAACGCTTTACTTTTCTTTGTTTACTTTAATCCATTTCTCAACAACAAGAACAAAAATATTTTGAAATACTCTAGGTCTTGAGTTCCAACAAATATTGTAATATATATACTTATAATCTTATCGTTTAAGTAGCTTTGGCTGAGCAATAAGTGAAGCCGTGAGCTGACGATGACGTTAATTAAAGTGATTTTTCTACTTTTTTTGCTGCTGCTTTGTATTGTTGTTCTAGATGTATAGACGTAACAACACGCCTGTTTTAAAATACGCAAAACAAAATAGTTACAGCATGCCTTTAAAAAATAAATAGTACGCTTGCATTGCCATCTGCTTTACAATTACAGTAGTATAGTTACTATATAGGACTGTTAAAGTCATCGATTGACTTGTTCCTTATAACAAAAGTCCATTGCGTTTTCTTGTTTGTCTTTATACGTTACATAGTTTACGTGATTTTATGAACATGTCTAAAAACTGCACAGCATATATTTATATACGTTATAAGGCACAAATATAGATACATAGAACAGTGATGAATTGCTTCCATTATCAAATAGGTAGTAGAATTCTGTTCACACAATCACAACAACCGCAAAGTCTCTCTGTGTGTACCTACTTTTGTGTCTGTAAAAATAAAGAGTGAAAGTGATAAAAAAAGACTGTAGTGGTGATGCGGCTATCCGTTTGTTTGTTTTTGCAGTACGCCCACGTGTTTTGTTGTTTGCATTTTAATAGAGCTGAGATGAGCTTGGCCTGATTGGATTGGTTCTGAAATCTTTCTAGTGGTAATAACAGTAACTCAGTTGGAACATATAAAAGAGACTATAGAAGTGAGGGAGGAAAGAGAAAGCTGCCAAAGAAGTAGAAAGAGAAATGAAGATGGGCAATAGAGTTAGTATAGAGTGTATAAGCAAAGAGTTGGCATTTCATGCAAATGTGATTGACACAATAACTATGTGCATGCAATATATGGTTTGTCACATATTTATGCCATTCATGTGCCGTCTGGGGTGACTCCACTTTTTGAAGGTAACGGTGAGCTGGAAAGCTTTAAGTGAAGTAACGTGAGCACTATAGTACTAATGACAAATGACAATATCTAATATATACATACATTTGTTAACAATTTGTAATGACTTATTAACAAGGAGACTGCAGAACGCTGTCAACAAGGTAGTTTGTAAATGCAATAAAATTACAGTGTGGAATGTTTAGCTAGATAAATCAGTCACTGTTGACATTGCTTACTTGTCTCGTGGCGGCATTGGAAAATGGTGACAATCTTTCTGAAGTATCCGAGCCACATGATGAGCTTTCACTCAACTGCTCGGAGTTTCCGAATTTTCTTGCTGCTCGGGGGGATGGTGGTGGAGGCCTGCGACTACAAACCTGTGACTGGATATGCTCACAGATTCTGCGGAAACGGCGAATATTCCCTGACAACAGGATGAAAGTGATGGCGTAGAGGAACTCCCGTTCCGACGTTGTCTGTGCATGATGACCTGGAGGTTTTGGGACGGGTGTGTTGACACAAAATACAAAACAGAAATTTAGTGTAACACAAATAGACTAATAGACCGAAAAGACCGTTATTTTATGGCATAAAAACACAAAATATCATTGTTATGCTTTTAGTTTCCCAGTTTGTGTAGCGTTTCAAATGTCAGCTTACCGACAAGAAAGCGTGAATAAGATCAGCCTTAACAGTAGCTAATGGTTTTCCTCGAACAAGGATTGTATATGCCTCGTCTCTTTCCGATCCCATGAGACTTCCAAACCAAGATCGTTTCGTCAGTTCAGGTGAGCTCTCCGGTGTCAGGTGAACTTCTTCATTTGAGGCTGTCGTTGGCAATTGTGTTGTTATTATCGGTTGTCAAAAAAGAAGAGAAACAAGAACAACAGGACATTATTATACACAGAAGCACACATTCACCATAATATGCATATTGTACCATATTACAACATAAACACACAAAACATTATGCAAATGCTGACCCGACTAAATAGGTAGTTCCGCCGTTTTGTGCGATTGGGCCGTTATATTTATTCATAACTGTTATATAAAATGTTGTTTGTTTCTAATATTGTTTTTAATATATACAGTAATTTCATTTCATCCGCTAGAAAATCGGCAGCGACTATTTTGCCCTAAATAACAGCAGGGGTATGTTCTCGCACTTATTCAGCCTGATTATTATATTGACAACTGGAGTGTTCGTGGAAAGTAAAGAAAGAAAAAGTGTACATACAAACGGGGGTTATGTTTTAAAGCTCTAGCAGGTATCCATTTTTTTAAATAACAAAATCATAATATCTTTGTTCTTCTTCACTTTCATCTTACTTCTAAAGGCACGTTAACCGGTTAACCTACTTTTTCTTCTTTTAGTTGTTTTTGTCCCTGTAGCAAGCACTTCTTTATTCTTTTCTTTCTCTATTTCTCTCTCTCTCTCTCTCTTCAGTTGTTTTTACCTTTATTTGATTTCTCATGTTTCAAAGAGAGCGAAAGGAAACAATATAAAATATTTCTTAACCGTGTCCCTAGCATAAAATCAGAAAGGGAAAGCACTCTGCCCGTACAGCAGAAATAAGCAGGAAGTCAAAACAGGCAAAAAACAAGATGACAATAATTCTACTCGCCGGTTTCTTTAATGTTGCTGAGTTTGCTGCAGCTACGTCTGATGATGACTATATTTTTCGTAACTTTTCAATACTGCTCTGGTCTTCCCACATTTCACGCTCAAACGAAATAACCAACGTCGGTCGGTATAGTTAATGGGATTTTTTTTCTTTGCGAATGTCCCTTTTTAGAATGCCATGCAATATCTACAGCGAACTGTTGTTTTGTTTGGCTGTGCTTTCCTGGGTATATGTAAATACAAACAACACTCCGACTTTCTCTCTTGATCAAGCGTGCTACTTTCTCAATTCAGAGAGTAGCACAGGTAATGAGCAAAAGATAGAGGAATTTATACCCTGAGGTAGATTCATACTGAGTGAAATGAAAATTTCTCCTACCTACAAAATTTCCTACGTAGTAGAGCATCTGCAACCAGCAGCATTGAGAAAGGGTACCCCAAAAAGCACTGTAGTAGTAGCAGTCGACGAATGGAGAAAATTTTTGCACAATTTGCTCATGTCATATAATCATGATATTAAAGTCTTTGCTGCCACACAAAGGTATGTATATGAACGATAGAGAAGACTCAAGGGACATTAGAACAACTTTAGATTGAAGAGTATTTGGTACACCACAGTTTTTCACGCTGTTTGCTCAATTCCAAGTTCCGACCATGTATAGAAAAAAAATCATGGTTGCTTTTGTCTGAGATAAAATGGTATTTTACTCCTACCATAACGAAAACCTACTTCATTTCAACCTTTAAGACAAAGCAGGATTAAAGCGCATGCAGCGCAACCCGCACTACTAGTTTCATTGACGACTTTGACAAACGTGTACATAAATGAGCTAAACAGTAGTACTCTAGCGAGAGAGCGGTATGACAACAAATGTACTCTAAAGTGAGAATGGCCTGTCGTCATTCCAATAACATATGTTAGTATCCGTTTTCATAAAAGTCGAAAGAGGTAATGAAAGTATGAATGACGTTTGAAGCGGAGGAGTGGAAAAGTTGTCATCATAAAGAAAAATGCCGACGGCACTTTTCCAGATCCAAGTGTACAGAATTGAAAGTTGAATTGATTCGGTTTACATTACATGGAAAAGTTTCTGTTAAGGTGACAAAGCAAAGGACTGTTCGTTGTATGAATTGAAGTGATGTCCATGTGACAACGAATTGAATGCGGAGTACAGAATACGAAATGGAATCGTCGTTATTCATGTGGGGAACCGACGAACCGCCTTTTATTATTTATGACTAACAGCTGAATACAGCTTTTAAAGAGAGCGTAGAGACGTCTTTGTTATTGGTGGTTTCTGGCCAAGACAGCTATATTGAGCATGTGACTTCCATCCAGGTTCCTTTTTTTCCTTCACTCATACACTTTTCAATTTTACATAGGACCATGATAAACAGCCCAGGTGACGAGAGCACTTTCAGAGACATCAAGTAATAAGAATATGAGTGTGAGTAAATATTCCGGAGAAATGTACACAATCATATGTGCTGAATCATTCCATCATTCTCTAACTTTGAAGTCGCATACTATTATCATCATCCCCATCCGTAGTTCATAGTTTATACCCTGAAGTAAGTAGTGAGTAGTTAGCATTAGCACGCCCTTACAACAACGATGTCATACCAGACAGAAGCCCTAAAACACTTCCGAAACCTCCTGACACCTGTCAAATGAGAGTTCTCTAGGGTGCCTTTGTCCGGAAGGAAAGTGGTGGAAACAAGATGGAAATGAACTAGTTCAGTTGACGTTTTGTCTTGACTTGACTTTCAAGTCTTTTAATTCTTTTCCATCTCTTTTCATCATCTTTGTCATACATTTTGAAACCAGAAAATGGAAATATTTTTGCCAGCACTTCAATTATGCCTCTCGTTTTTCTTAAGCGCTTTTTCTTGTGAGAACCACAGTGAGAAAGAGAGAGAGAAAAAACTGAGAGAAAGAGAGACACGAAGCACTTAGCTTGTCGCAGTCAACATGTTGTCTGTTAAAAACTTTTTGCTAATAACTTTTACTGTCTTCCTAACGTCACGACCGTGCATACTCATCCACTTTCTTTCACAAAAAATTTCACACCGATTAAATTCAAGTTGAGCTTTCCATAGCCGCTCTTGTCTAAAAAGCACGATTCCTTCGCTCGTAAATCGTAAATAGTCGCCATTATTTTCACCGTCCCAGCCACGCATTCTACGGTCCATTTCGTCACGATACCTTTACTTCAGAAGAAACATGTTGATTTCAACAAGTCGAATGCGAATGTGAACCGC
>JAHZNB010003487.1:0-17071 GCA_027744295.1 Callyntrura guangdongensis
TATACTATTGATTATGCGTACGTTTAATATAATATGGGCAGTATAAAGGTAGTCATCATCAGCAAGGAGAGGTACATGCATTGAGGTATGGACAGGTTTTGGAAAATTGAGAACCTAATTTTAAAACATTAACTGTGAGAAATCTGCAAATTTTTTGAAAAAGTTTAGATTTAAGCTCTTGTACGGGTATTCTATTATATAAAAAAGGAGGATACAGTAATCCCAACAAACACAAGTGTCGAATAATCGACATGACTGCCGTTGATTTAGTATAAAATTTTCGATATCAAACTTCCAACATATAAACTATACCAAAACAATGCTTAAAAAACCATGCATACAAACATACGTTTAGTATATATAAAATAGATACCCTCTCAACTATATCGAATATGTGCCTTCCACTAGTATCGTTAATATATCGCAACAGCGTAGAAATATCCATATGAAGTGGTCATGCGGCTAATATCAAGTGAGGCATCGTTTCGGTACATTATTTGCATTTGCAAACATTAAAATGCATGTTCCTAGATCAGTTTAACTTCTATGCCTCCATAAAGCATCGAAAAGACGCGGCAGTAGTGCGGAGAGAATCGTCTTTCTACTTCATTTCACAAATTATCAAAAGTCATTTCTAAACATCATCCATCCAAAAAGTTAACAATTTAAAATGGAAGTCAGCAGTAAGGAAAAACCATTCGCAGTTGTGGCTTTTGCTAACGATCATTCTGTGTCGGCAGTACCTGTGTCTTGGCTATCTACCGATTTTAAGAATTGTGCTTGGCCTACCACGCTTCCAAATAATTTCCGAAAATTAATTAAGGACCCATTATCATCGCCAGCTGCTGATTGGACTTGGTTGAAAGTGGATTTCAAAAAACGATATAGTAAACTATTCTCAATTATTAAAATATCATTGATGAGTTTGTTGTGTGATAAACCGAAATACAGGATTCGTTTGTTTGTTAATTTAAACGAAATTAATGTTTTCATAATTAACAGGTACGTATGATCTAGCGCATTCCAAAACAAATAAGTACAGGAGTGATGACGCGATAGCAAGCAGTTCAGAAATTGAATTCACTCCTAAATCTATTCGACGCGGCAAAGGACGTAGATTGAATCAAGACTATGAATTTTTGCCACCACCAACAAGTGAACTTCACTCAAGTAAATTGTGCAATAGTTCAAATTATCCTAACAAAATTTTAATCGCTCTAAATATTTGAAATTAGCTAGCAATTAAAGTACGTAATTTATTATTATTATCAGGTTTGCCAGACAACGAATCCATTTTCCCTGCATCGGAGACGGTGCCAATACTAGCTACACCTTCGGATAATAATTTTAATATCAGTGGTATTGATTTATCAGGTACGAATATGGTTAAAACTAATTACAAAAAAACATTTTTCAATTCAATTTTGATTTTCATCATTTACAAACCTCTATTTTTGCAGATGTAACCACAGGTAACCATGAAACGCAAAATCCTACATCGATTCCAGTCCCACAATCTGATCAATGCGTTACCCTTGCAGTTGTTGACGATAGTTTTAAAAAAGACATTGCTGATCTTAAAATTGAACTTCGAAGTAATAACTGATTTAATTTGAATTAATGGTAAAACTTTTTCAATTTCCTTTTGCTCATTTAATTTTTTATAACATTAGAGTTCGAAGTATCAGTTCTTGAGAAACTTGAGGAGCTACGACAAGGTCAGCGGGAAACTAAACAGCTTATGTTAACAATATTATCATCTACGGCAACCGACAACGCACCGGCTTTAACTTCTACCTCGACGATTTTTCGATTGCTGCCAATGTTACGAGAGGAAAACTTCGAAGTAATAACTGATTTAATTTGAATTAATGGTCAAACTTTTTCAATTTCCTTTTACTAATTTTTTTAACATTAGGGTTCGAAGTATCAGTTCTTGAGAAACTTGAGGAGCTACGACAAGGTCAACGGGAAACTAAACAGCTTATGTTAACAATATTATCATCTAAGGCTACCGACAACGCACCGGCTTTAACTTCTACCTCGACGATTTTTCGACTGCTGCCAATGTTACGAGAGGAAGACTTTCAAGATCTATTGGATGAGCTCAAATCAAATGAATCGAGCTACCAACAAATGGTAACAAAGAATATTTTGTAAATTGCAATGAAACCATTTTTAATACATCTCCAAAGTAAAAAGGTTATTTGGATTTTTAGGTTAATCATTTAAGACGAGGAGGGGGTTCATCGATATCTGATAATGTGTATAACATACTAAGAAATCTCTTCACTGACGACTTTGCAAAAACTTTACGACTAACGTCAAGCACAGGGAAAATCGGCTTCGGAGATTCTAAACTGGCAGATTGTGTTCGAGGTAAGAATAACTTGCCTACTTGAAATCAACAAATCTACTACTACATATAAGTCTAATAATTACATATGACTAACAAGATACATTTACAACTTTTAAACAGAAGCTGTTCACACCAGCCATCGTACTGACAACTCCATCGCCACTGACAAGCTTATTAACACTTACATTGGGCGTTGGTTTCGGCAAAAAGGATACGTTCGAAATGTTGAAAACAACATCAAGGTGGACCAAACGCAGGAAACTCAAACGGGCGGTGGCACTAACATTGCACGACATTCAGCAACAAACGATGGCGGCAGTGGAAATTGTGAAGCCAGAACATCTGATGAGATTTGCAAAACCTCCGGATTACCATTGCAACGGATCGAATGAAATGCCACAAAATTATACAGAAGTCAATGTTGATAATAGTGGAATTTTGCCTCTAGAATTAGATTTTCAAAACGTAAATGTAGATAGGCAGTTAGTTACGACTTCCGTAATTAGTGTTAGTGATAAACCGGCCATCCTTAGAAAGTGGGCGCAAGATACAAATGTTACTCATACCGCACTTAATAGTTTATTAAAACTTTTGCACAATTGGCTTCCCAATGACAGGTTTCCAAAAGACTCGCGTACACTTATGGGAACTCCAAGACACCTTGAGATAAAAACAGTTGCCGGTGGTTGCTGTTTCTACTTCGGTATTAAGAAATACATACTTAAATATTTAGTATCAGGTGGTAGTCAATACGAGTCTTATTTGGCTTGCTTTGCAGGGCTTTCTAACGTAATTGCCTTAACTGTAGGAATAGACGGTTTGCCTATAAGTAAAAGTTCAAACGTTCAGTTTTGGCCTATCTTATGCTACATAAATGATAATAAGAATAAAGTTTTCATGGTTAATCTGTTCTGTGGACCCTCGAAACCACAGGATATTGACCAATATTTTGAAGACTTTGTCAATGAAATGAAAGATTTAGAATCTGGAGGTGTTGAATATAACGGAGTTGTCTATTCAATAAGAATTAGATGCATAGTTGCAGATGCTCCTGCTCGAAGTTTTATAAAATGTACTAAAAATCATAATGCTTACTATGGCTGCGACAAGTGTAATCGAAAAGGTAAATGGAGGAGGCGTGTCACTTATAGCGGTTTTATCAACTCAGCACTGTATACTGATAACGACTTTAAAACCCAAGTATTTAGTAATCACCACGTTGGTATCAGTCCCTTGACCGACCTTCAGTTAGGATTAATCACGCAAATTCCACTTGACTACATGCATCTTTGTTGCTTAGGCGTTATGAAAAAATTATTGCTTTTGTGGAAAGAAGTCGTTCCGTTTAAATTGGCACCAAAGGCTATTAAAAAAATTAGTAAGCGACTTTTAAAATTTCGTAAATTTGTTCCAATTGAGTTTTGTAGAAAACCAAGAGAACTTGAATCGTTACATCATTGGAAGGCGACCGAATTTCGTCTATTTCTTATCTACATAGGCCCGACTGTGTTATACAACATTTTAGACAGTGTGAGGTTTCAACATTTTATGCTTTTTCATACTGCGATTTACATATTTTCAAATAAAGCAAATTCGGAATGGATTGAATTTGCTCGATCTCTTTTAAACAAGTTTGTGCTAGACTTCTCGATACATTATTCAAAAGATTGTTGCGTTTATAAACGTGCATATGTTGACTCATTTGCATTTGGACGTCAGTACATTTGGAGACCTGGATAATTTTAGTGCGTTTTGTTTTGAAAATTATATGGGCCATTTAAAGCGTCTAATAAAATGCCATAGTAACGTTTTGGTGCAGGTTGCGAATAGAATTATGGAGCGAGATTCTGCAATATTTTCTAATAACCTGTCTGTCGTTGAAAGAAACTTAGTAGTAGGCAGTTGTTACATTACCATTAAAAATAAAGTGTGTATGATAACAGATGTTAGTAAGAATTCTAACGTATGCAATATTAAATATTTTACTGTTTGCGATTGCGTTGATTGGTACCCTCTACAAAGTAAAAAATTGGGAATTCTTCTTGTTAAAACACTATCTAGCAACGTTTGTAGTATAAATATCGATTATTTAGTTAAGAAATGTATTTGTTTACCTTTTAAAGATAATTTTATTGTAATTCCATTATGTAATTCAGTGGGTTAAATGATTGGAATAAAGATTTTTTGCTAAATTATATTGGTCACTAATTCCATTTTTAATTATTTTCCCTAATTAATCTCATTATTACCGTATGTTATTAGTTACCATATTTATGCCAAATCGATGCCATAAACCTTTCACAGTGTTGTTGGTATAGTATCGTTTTATCGACATGAGTTCTACAGTGTCGAATAAGTGATGCATAATATGCATTCTTGTACATATACAGAATGGTTACATGAGGTAGGGTGCAAATCGTCACGAATTATGCATCGAATTTGCGATACCTAATTGATACCTCGGCGACACGAAAATGTTTGTTGGGATGATACCTTTTAAAGATAATTTTATTGTAATTCCACTATGTAATTCAGTGGGTTAAATGATTGGAATAAAGCTTTTTGCTAAATTATATTGGTCACTAATTCCATTTTTAATCATTTTCCCTAATTAATCTCATTATTGCCGTACGTTATTAGTTACCATATTTATGCCAAATCGATGCCATAAACATTTCACAGTGTTGTTGATATAGTATCGTTTTATCGACATGAGTTCTACAGTGTCGAATAAGTGATGCATAATATGCATTCTTGTACATATACAGTATGGTTACATGGGGTAGGGTGCAAATCGTCACGAATTATGCATCGAATTTGCGATACCTAATTGATACCTCGGCGACACGAAAATGTTTGTTGGGTTAGGGCAGAGTAATGAAAGAAAATTGGAGAGAGAGAGTTGGAGCTGTACTTATAGAGTCGCCTGCACTTCCTCCTCCTCCTCTCTACATAAAGGATATGAAGGATGAATCATCCTAAAAATATTGCGGAATTTCGAGGGAAAACTCTTGAAAAGAAAAAAAGGAGTGGGGAAGGAACTGGAAAATGAGAGAGACAATTACGGGTGTTCTATGAAACTATTTTTCCAGCAAAAAAAGAAAAATTGGGAAGAGTGTACAAGATAGCAAAAAGTGTGTTGAGTTGCTGGTGTAGTTCTTCTTACTTTTTGACGATGACGAAGACTAAGACAACGGCGGCGGTGATAAGGAAGTTAGTAACACGGAGAGAGGGAGAGAAAGGGCGTAAACTGAACGCATTTTTTTCGAGAAACTTAGCAAGGAGTGCAAAAACCCAATAATTTATGGCTTTTATTTTTCTGGCGAAACTTGCAGTGCAAAAATAGCTTCGGCTCCGTATATCCTGACGTTATTGTATACTTATACCACATGATGACGATACAACGGGCTAACCCAAACAAGGCCAAACAAGGGTAAATGAATGATGCCAGGGAAGCGCGGCAAGATTTACATATGATTCTATGCAGAGGATTTATATAGATAATTCGAAAATTAACAACAGATTATTATTATACTGTAACGGTTTCTGCCACCAGTTCACCTACCCACCACGAGAGTTCAATACTCAATTAAGTTGTTTTTATTCATTTTGTTAAGAATAATTCTAAACCTATAAAGCTTCCAGGTCAACTTTTGTTTCTCCAACCGAATGCTTCATGATATGATGAAATATGGTTCTGTAATTGCATCTGAAAAACGGAAGCTTCCTAATGGAACATTTAGGTTTTTGGAGAAAACACCGCCATATTGCACACATGCTAAAATTTTTCCCAACGTGGATCTCCGCCATCCCACCGGTGACGCAACAACTAAACCAGGTATTAGAAGGAACCGAGACGAACAACAGCAAAAAATATTTCCAAAACTGTTTCCTGCATGTCTTGCGGCCATGTAGAAAAAAAAGACAGGCACACACACCGGAGTTCCGGCCGTTAGGCAAAATAGACCAACTTTCTTGTCTAGTTTGTAGCAAAAATAAAAGTGTAGTAAACGGTAAAAGTACGATCAGTCCTAAGTGAAGAGAATCAGCTAAACCTTCAGCTAAATATTTCAGTTAACTTCTCGCTTCAACCGCCACCTCAGTCCCTATTTCAGCGCAATCTCCGCTTCCACCTTTAATTTTTAAAGTTTGTGACGTTCCCTGAGGGGTCACGGGGTCAACCAATCTGGGTCAAATTTTGTTAAACGTTTTAACTATCTATAAGCTATCTGTACACCAACTTTCAGCTATGACTGACATTTGAAAAAATGTGACCCCCGCTGACCCCCATTTTCTAACTAGTCCGTGCTATGGACAGTACCTATCGATTGGCGAAAACAGATTTCTGAAGTCCATTTCCTTCAAAAGTTATCGCGCATACGGACGGCCGGGGACGAAGCGAAGGATAGTCTTTTAGTCAAGACTGATCGTAAATAACGAGCACAAAGAAGACGCCCACGTTTGGAACTATTCAACGACGTATTACATACATAAGCTTTTTTTGTATTGGCTTTATGAAAAAAGATGTTTACAACTTGGTTTCATTTTGTCCTCCTCTCAGGTACTTCCGCCTCATCGCTGTCAAATACAATTCCCGAGTTATTTGTTGTGTACTTGAGCGCACCTGCCTTCAAAAAGAGAACCTTTCTTTTCTTTTGACGGCGTCTCATTTCACCAGAGAGATTTTTTTTGTTTTTGCCCCCGATTGACAAACAGAACGTTCTCAAAAACAAACAAGAAAGTAGGCTACTGCTGAGCAAAAAATTTGATTACATCAAAACCAGAAAAAAATGAGACAGAGCGTTTCCGGGCATCAATATCAGAGGAGCAACAGGGCGGATTTAATTGCTTTTATAATAGTAGGTGTAGAGGGTTGTGTGTTTGATAACCTTGTCGATTACGGAGTTGTTCTCCATTTCCTGTTGACTGCAAAACAGTTTAGGGAAATGCGCGATATTACTTTTTCCGGAAATAAAACTTGTTGGCGGGCTCACTACTGCCATTTTTTTATTGGGTTGCAGAAAGGGAAACATGTACACCCGAGGAATAGGACTAGCTTTGTAGATGGTGATACGAGAACGGCGTGTAATAACCCGGGGTTATCATCCTGATAAGAAAAACAAGGAAAAATAAAGTTGTTGGTGGATATTATTTTCTTTTGTTGTTGAATACTTTCCTGCTGCAGCTGCTGGAAGCCACCTGTGTGAATATGGAACTTTGGTGTGTTTTCTTTGCGTTTTTTTCTCAGTGGTCTTTGCATACTCCTTTTTTTTCTCTGAGAGAAATCTCTGCATGCAACAAAACCAACAAGGACTGCAATGCGTTTCTTTCCTGCAAGGAGACGAGGCGAATTAGGGAAAACTGAGGTAAACGGACCGACAACCACGTGGGAAAAAAACTTTGTTCCATCAACTCATTCATTTTTTTAAATTATTTTTTTAATTAGAACTTCAAATTAGATTTTAAAATTAACTTTCGGGTACAAACGAGGGGTCATTTAGAAAGCCATGATGCACCGTGGATTCGTTGCAGGCCCGACAGGGCACCAAAAATGGAAGCCCCAAAAAAACTGCACTATCGCCTGTTTTGTTTTTCTGTATGGACAATTAGATAACTTCCAGTAGAGTCGTGACAGCCAATTTACAGTTTTGTCGCATTCTCGATGTTTTGTAAGGATGCTTTCCTTCAGACAAGTTATAATCGAGAATGTGATTACTAAATGGACTATTAGATTTCTCACAAGAATATTTAACAGGTTCCCCGCAAAACGAGTGATACACATCCCGGATAAAAATGGCGGTGAACAAGACTAATGTAAATAACAAGCTTGAAATACTGTGATCAAGATAAGCAAGCGAGAAAAAAATTGGAGTCAGGACCCTAAAATTGGGAAAAGTAGAAAACTACAAGAGGAGCAGCAAATGATGAAATAGTTTTTGAATAGTTTGCCATCCTCGGATGTACGCAAACTTGTACTAAATATAGTAATCGTAAAAAAAGAATGCCGCGAGAGAGAGAAAGAGAGCTTTGATACGTATCCGAGTAATCCCCGCTTTTTCCCAGACTTGAAATTAAAGTAGAATCCAGTCAACTCTCTCTCTCTCCGTTTCCATCTCAACAGCAAATGAAAAAGGCAAGTATCTCTGCAAGACAAACTCAGAATTTACCTTTTGCTTGGTAACGCGCAGTAGTGTCTTGACTGAAAAAATCCCTCCACTCCAGACAAAATCCCGGGTAAAAGGCCGTTCGCATTTTGCTCCTCTCTCTCTCTCTCTCTCTCTCTCTCTGCCTGTCTGGGTGAACATGAATACCTTGAGAAAGCCACCGGATGCTGGCTCAGTTGGCAACTTAGTTTCGCCAGATTACTTATTGTATTTTCTACCTGACAGCAGCACCTTTCTTTGCTTCCTTTAAGCTCATCTATTCTCTTTGCCTACGTATCCTATACCCGGGTATCAGTATACACATCAGCAATAATAAATCCCTAAATATCTCTCTAAGTAACGCAGCAGCAGCTTCAGAGTTGTGCACGCCGCTTCTTTGTGTGTGTGTGGATTTTTCCCAGTCTTATTTGCATATCAATTTCCATTGCGCGTCTGGTTTGGTTACACGATAGAAACGCTTTCAAGACGGTCCCTATTTCTACGTTAGTTTTCTCTCGTCTCTCAATACTTTTTTATTTAGTTTACTCTCCCACACATTTGAACAGCTAGACAATCAAAATTATTATCCCAATCCAACCAATTTCCCGGGAGCAGTAGAAAAAATAAGGCGGTTATAAAAAGAAAGACAATAAGTACAGGAGTGAGAGAGAGAAAGGCTAAGAAAAACCCGGAAAAGGAAACCACGGAAATTGGAAGACTGGATTAGAATAGCAATAAATATCCTTTTCATACTTTTTCTCACCGTCTCTTATCGGGAACAATGAAACAAAAGGGTTGTCAGACGGGAAAAAGGCAAACATTCAATTGTTTTTCGGGCGACTGCTTTCGCAAATGATGAGGAGGATGATCATGATGATGAGAATGAGGAAGAAGAAAAGGACGATAATGATTCCTACACTACCCACCGATCATCATTCACCTTGTTCGTGCGTGACAAAATGAGAAAAAGGAGACGACGACGTCTAATGCAGAGCAGATGGTCCTTTCTGGAGAGTCCACACACACAGGAAACTCATTAAGGCACAAAAAATCTCCTGTCAAGTAATCTCTTTTATCTGCCACGGCAAAAGTCCCTGCTAAGTAGCAAGTTTTCTAGCGAGAACAAAGCCTCTTCATGCTGATGGGAAGAGAGTGAAAGAAAAAGAAGGAGGGAAGCGAGAAACTTTTAAAATAACTAACGGGAGAAATCTTTTTACACCAAGGACACGGTACACTCCTGCCTCTCTCGTTGCCACTTTTACTTTTTTTCCCTTTCAGAAACGTGCTCCAATTTACAACCTACTTTTTTCCATTCTGGGATCTTAATGTGACATTTAAAAGATTTTAAAAAATTCAAAAGAAAAAAATATATATCAAGAACGTCAAGAGCGTTCTGTTTTTGTACAATTTTATGTTATCTGCATCCCCATTTGTGCTTTTTCGTCCCCATCCCTGGCGTCACTAGAATAATCTCTGTATGAGTCGAGAATCGTTTGCAACTTTGCCCTTGGCCATTTTGGCAGGATAACGGGTTTCCCATTCACTCCTTTTGTTATTCCCCCTCTTCCTCCACCACCACAGTTAAAAAATGTATGATGATGATACCTTTTAGTAAACTACGCAGCATTCTCATTTCCTCCGCAAAAAAATAATGACCCACGTTTGTATGCATCTGGCACGCACATCCACATCATCAAGAAGATATCCACCAACCAACAAAATAGCAGCATCGTAGGTCGCATTTATTACCAACTTTCCACTTTTTCCTACTTTTGGGATTCCACTTTAGTAGGTTTCTCCGACTGTCTGTCTGTCTACCGAGTCTATTCAACCCACCACAATGACCACTACATCAATTTTTGCGGAAAACCGCGTTCCTCCTACCTGCTGTAATAAGCCCATTATTTTACCGATTACCCACCCGAGAGAAAAACGTAAGCGGATAGTTTGGAAACGTTCTCATCCTGCCACATTGTTGTTGTCATCTGCGTTGCCTGCAGCAAAGCGTGGAATGGCTAAATGAGAAGGAAAGTAGAATTTTTTTGAGACGGTGGTGGGTATTTATGAGTACTGCACTATCAACACATAAATAATACGCCCTGCCGCCGACGCTGTTATGGATCCGCGACAAGAGAGAACCAAGCAGGAGGAGAATCGAGTCGTACCACCACCAGAGCTGAGCAGTAACAAGAAAAAACGAGTGCCAACTCAGTAAACTTTCCCTGACATCGTCGTCACAGTCACAGAGTCGTGGTGGGGATGATGAAGATGATAGCCATATTAAAGGTCGTAATCTAACGCCGTTATCAATCCATAAACCATACAAGGATCTAGCTTCAAGTTTCCATTCTCCCCGTCTCTCGCTCTCTCTCTCACTCTTTCTCGCTGGCTCTTTATCTGATCGGGAAAGATTGAACGCTATGTGTGGGTGCTCACAACACACGCACTTTCTTTCTTTGTCTGTAGAAGCGTTACAAAGGTCCACTATTTCATTGCTGAGCTCCCTGTCGCTTTTTCCGCTTTTCTACGTACGCATTTTTTTCTGAGCACTTGCCAAGAAAATGATATGAGGAAAGAAAAAAAGGATAGAAAAAAATGAGTATTTTTAGTTAGACCATCTTCTCATTCATTTCTCGTTCAAAGACCTTTTCTTGTTGCGATGACTTGAAGGCTTCCTATTTCATGGCTACACACGCAGAACGTGCAGACTTGGGCAAATTACGCAGAAATTTCAACCTCACTATTGGCTTTTTGTTGTAGGGCTGCTGTCTTTGCATTTTTAAAGCGGACCAATAAATTACGCGAGACAATGTAAATATTTGTTTAGGGAACTTTGCAATGTAAATTTTTCAAGAAATAATGGGAAAGTTAGGAGAGTATATGATAGTGTTTGACACAGGAGGGGTCCATGAAGCTTTCCTGTTACCCACGTCTGGTGCCATCAATTTTTTTCGTTGGAAAAAGGATTTTGTGCAAACATAAAAATGAACAAGTTTCCAAGAGTACCATCCTTACTACCGCTGTGACTCCCTCTGTATGGCTGACTGCTTGGAACGAAGAACGGACAAAAGTTTCGAGAGAGAGAGTTTGAGTAAAACAAGCAGACATTTTTAGGGATAATGGGGATTATCAATAAGTAATGAACTATATACGTATCAGTTATACAACATGACTATCTATGTTTCTTTCGCAACATCAACTTAATCCTCCTGCTGAGGTGGGACACACGCAGTGTGTCATCATTAGCCACACACCCGTATATATTGACATTTTCAAAGATGCGTTGTGCATTATTCTCAATATTCTGTACAAAAAAGCAAAAAAGTTGACATAGCCAGGCAGAGAATACAAGCAAAGCCCACCAAAATATTTGTGATCCTCCTCATTAGTGATGTTCTACAGTAAAAAGTGTTTATTCAAGCAAAACAGCGGTACAATAACTTTTTATGTGAGAGAGAATTAAAGATTTTTTGATTAAATGCGACAAAGGAAAGAGAAACAACGGGTGCATTTAAGCAGAGTATCAGACTCTCTGGAGAGAATAACTGGAAATTATGGAGCAATATAACATAAGACATAGCGCTGAGAAAAAAGGTAATTTACAGTGGGCAAAATGGAGAAGAGATGAAAAAAATGTGACGTGAGAGAAGTGAAAGGAGAAAAAACGGTTGTGTACATACCTGTCTTCGGTAATAACGCCATTTTTGGCGTTACCGCTGGGCTGCTGGTGATGAGAAGTAGCACTTCGATTAGAAATGATATCCCTGCGACCCCCATTACTGCCGCCATTAGCAGTGCCGTTAACACGACGTCCATAAATGGACACCCCGGATTCGCTGAGGTAACCATCGTTTAGGCGGTTACTGTCGTGGTGATGGTAATGATGACTGGTGTTACCACCGAGAAGATCACCGTCCGAAACGTAACCTGGAAATGAAGATAGAACGGTAATAATGAAGGAACAGCATAGTCAAAACTACAAGGAACATTGAGGGTGTGAGATAAGCCTCCTCTGGCGGTGAAGGAAAGCACCACGAGATGCGCCAACATTATTTTTCTTCTAGTTTCTCAATAAAGCCGTTGGAATGTGCTTTCTCGTGAAAAGTAAACGGTTTTTGTTGGAATGTGTATTTCTTGGATTTCAAGATTTACCTGCGGCTGTTATGTCGAAGTTGTCGATGTCTGCGTAGTCGTAGTCGCCAGTGTTGGACGACGCGTAACCGGAAGTGGAGAACGAGCTGGAGCCTGTGGCTGAAGGGGGAGGGTGAGGTATCACCCGTCGTCCGATAATCTTTGACGGATCACAGTAAGGATTCGTGGTGGTAGGATAACCTTGTCGACTAGGGAGTCCAGCAGATTTCAAAGAAGCTGCTGCCCGGTTTCCATTTTCGCAGGAACCTAACAAAAAAATATAGAGGAATTTTAGCGGAGCTATTTTAAATTTAACAAATGTAGAATAACAAAGTGTTTCGTACCAGTTCTCCTCATCTGCATGCCAGCCTTTTGATGATGGTGATGGGTTGGAGGAGGAGGTGGGGACGAGAAAAAGGGCGCATTTCCCGGTCGTCCTGTGTTAGACAAAGTACCCGGCGGACTTTTAATGTAACCATACGGCGAGTTTCGCAACAGAGGTTCCATTGGTTTGACATTGAGCATGAGATCGTCTTCATCACACTCTGGAATCACAGAATTTCCGTTGTCTTGACTGCCAAACGTGTTATCATTCTTTTCTTCCACTGGCTTCACCACAGGCGGATCATTTTTACTGATGACGAGCGTTCTCTCCTCTTCCTCTTGATTGCCATTTTTAAGTCCTTCCATATTGGCACAATGTTTCCCAGTTTCCTCCTCTCCTTCTTCCGCAGGAACACTCCCCTCCTCCACCTCGTCAACAACACAGGTTGGCGACGTTAACGAAGTCCCTGAAGAGGACGATCCCATTTCTAACGAACACTTGTTTAAACTACCCATGGAGCTCGAACCCGACGCTGTGGTGCTACTCACAAATCCCGGACTAATTTTATTGTTGGTAGACACCGAGTTGCCTCCACTGGGCGGAGGACTTCCAATTTCATCGTGAAGACTGGCTAATTGACTAGTACTGGATGAATTACTACTTGTCGTGGGTGGAACCACATTGTTGCCCTCACTGCTTTGTTCCATTATGGGAGAATCAATCTCTTCCAATGATGACTGCGGCACATTCTGCTGCTGTTGTTGTCGTATCTGCTTCTGATACTTACTCGCCAGCATTACCGTAACATCGGATGAATTTGAGTTGGAGTTTGACTGGGAAATGGAACTGGTCGAAAATTGACTCTGCGTAAGTCCAGTGGCACTTTCGATACTGGACACGGAGGTCGTGTTGCTCACAGAATTGGTTAGACTAGGCATGGGCGACACCAAAGCCACCGTAATCCCGGCAGCATTGCTACAACTACTACTACTACTGCTACTTGTGTCGTTCGACTTGATTGACGAGTTCGTGGAGGTTTTGTTGAGGGCACCTGGAGTGCCGCCACTACTGGTCCCATTGTTACTACACAACGACCTCTCGGAAGAGAAACTATTCTGACTAAGATTGGACCGAGAATCGCTGGAGCTAACGTCACCTGCTTTGGCGGCGTCATCCCCCTCCCCCACAACAGGGTCGCCCTCATTGCTCCCATTATTGTCGTTTTTATTGCTCCCTGATTTCACCCCAGCGGAACAGACAGTGTCACTCGGACAGCTGTTTGGGGTGGAGGCAGTCTTTGGACAGGCGTGATGTTGACCAGCAGAAGGCTGTTTTGTCGTTCCTTTAACAGCCGCGGTAGGCTTGGGAATCCCTGTACCATTACCTAATGACTGCAGCATTCCATTGGTCGGTGTCACTGATGCCGCTGTGGTCCCCCCAACTGCCGACGTCGTAGTCGTAGTTGAGGTAGTTGACGACGCAGTAGAATTTAAGCTTGTCGTAGACACGGAGTTGTTGTTGTTGATGTTGTTATTTGTTGCGTTGTTAATATTAACCAAATTGTTATTGGCACTCATCGCCTCACTACTCTGTTCGGAGGAACAACTATCCCTGGAAGTGTTGCTGTTTGGGTGTACCCCACTCACACCACCACTGACTTTCTCGATTAAACTGTTTCTTGTGGGAATGCCCGAACCGGAAACACGATTCTTGGTGTCTCTGGCACTCGAGTTATTAGAACTTCCGGATTTTGGCTGTCTTAGAAAACCAGCGGAACTGGAACTGGACCCGTGTGTGAGACTGCTGCTCTTATTGTCAACGTTTCCTGAAGTGGTCAAGGGTGTAGTGGCTGCTGCGTCGCCCAAATTATGTTTTGTCATTGCCCCGCTAGTAGTGCGAGAGGAAGATCTTCTGGAGGAGCTATTGGAGTGATGGTGGTATGAGCCTGAGGAAGAAGAGATTGCCTTGCTCCCACCCCCTCCACTCCCATTTGAATACTGATGATGATGATGATGAGCGTCGACGAGACTTTCCTTTCGGGAGCTTTTAGGGGAAGATGACGAGGAATGATGTCCTTTTTGGGAGGAGGAACTAGGAGATGATTCTTTGGTGGTGGAAGAACTTGTCGTGGTTATTGCCTTGCCAAGCTTTTGTCGAAATCCTTTAATGGCCAAACGCGGGGTGGATGCTGACGAGGACTCAATCACCATCTGATTGTGACTGGATTTGTTTGTGTCGCCTCCACGATTTCGTAAAATTACTCCACTAGGGCTACTACTCGAACAAGATCCCTCTGTCACTCCCCTGAAAAAAGAAAACATTAAAAGAAAATCCCATTTTATTTACTCCCTGCGATGTATTCCCTCATTTATTTTCATTTTTCCTTTCTACACAGCGCACAAATTTAGTCGTGATATCAGGAAAATCAAAGGAGCATAGAAGAAAAATAAAATAAAAAAATACTACTGAACAAGTTTCATTTCCCCTAAAATGTCCACGAAGGAAACACGCCTAATGAAAGGAAAGAGGAAATAGCAAGGAAGGGATTACGTATTTTACAAAGACCAATGTTTAATGGCTGGAAAAGGAAAAAGTAAGCATGAGGAGGGCCTCCTTCTTAGGGCATTATCCGGTAGCGTCGTACGCTTACTGAATGTGCTACCACAGTCCCTCCAAACCTCCATTAATTCAAACCGTCCATCTAAAACATTCAGTCTTACACAAAAAATGTTCCTGTCTCTAAGAAGCTTTCCTGTTACCCACGTCTGGTGCCATCAATTTTTTTCGTTGGAAAAAGTATTTTGTGCAAACATACGCTTACTGAATCTGCTACCACAGTCCCTCCAAACCTCCATTAATTCAAACCGTCCATCTAAAACATTCAGTCTTACACAAAAAATGTTCCTGTCTCTACATTCACGCAGGCACGTCGCCATCCCTAAAATCGTCTAACATTTCCAAAACTACGCCTTTAACCGTTAAAAATCATCTATACATTCAAACAACGTCATAAAAATTTGGTAACCGTTTTAAAGGAAAAAGTATTTGAAAATTTAACTGTGTACACCACCATACTTGTTCAAAACTAAAGATGAGAATTTGGAATGCGATAAACTTCAGTACCACATTACTTACTACTTAGTACGCACGGGTACGTACAAAACTTGACAACGGAAAACGTACAAACTTTTTTTTGTCTAACCGTTCCACTTCCTGCTGCTGCTTGCGGATACGCATACTTTTTCACGGAAGGACTAACATATTGTTATATGGTTGAAAGAAATAACAGGAAACCAAACATTCTGGCGCACTTGACATTTTCATTAGGAAAACCAGGAAATAAACTGCACAGCCAAGATACGCACGTGCCAACAAGATATTTATTTCGCTTTGGTTTCCCGCCATTGTAATGTTTTTCATTCTTGTGACTAGTATAATGTCAGGTAGTGATTAAAGAGCAGGAGAAGAGAAACAACTACGCGTTATAAAGACGTCGAATAACAATTGTAGGTCAAAAAAGTTTTTTTTTTTGTCGTCATACTCACGTTTTTGTTTCAGAGGACAAGCTCACTGACGAGTCTGACCTTTCCGAGCGCGCTGAGCTGAACCCGCTGGAGCTGCTTGTTCTTTTATTGCTGCTACTTCCACTACTGGTGGAGCCTCCACTTCCTAGAAAAAGTCCACCCACGCAAAGTAAATCATCTTCCCAGAATTCTTTTTAAGAGTGATAATAATAATAAGTGTAGGTCTTACCTTTAATTTTTTCACTTTTGTCTTTATCCTTGAAAAACTTAAACTTTTCCAACATAGACGATGAAGTGTTTCCGCTACCACCACTGTTACTGCTTTTATTGCTCGCGGGAACGGACTGTTGCTGCTGTTGAATGATCACAGGAGACGAGTTACCGTGGGGAGCGACACTACCATGGTGCTGGGCGGCGTTTACAGCGTTATTATTTTGCGTCCGGGACTGTGAGCCTTTACCAGAGCTAGGGGTACTCGCATTCGTTGGGGGAGACGTGAGAATTCTGAAGTAATGGAAAACACAAAATTTTAATTAATTATAATAAATATTCCATTTGACAAGAAAATGTTTCATTTTATTTACTAATT
>JAHZNB010003488.1:0-28336 GCA_027744295.1 Callyntrura guangdongensis
AATAATTGTATGAGCATATGTTATTAGTTAGTTCTTTTATTTATAAATGAACTTCTTTGTGAGTAAGAACATCGTTTACATCTAACACATTTTCAGTTTTGGCAAAGTTTTATAAAAAAAACAAGATTGTTTGATACCAACTAGTCAGCCATGTTCTACCTACATTGCCAAACTAACTGAACTTTTCTCGGCGAGAGCATGAAAAGCTCCGATTTCGCTGTAGCCAACCTAAACAATTTATGTATTAGTAGAAATACACTAGATGTGGGGATGTTGTATACCTAAGTGCCCTCAAATTACAGAGACGAGATGTTCTCGATTGGACTATGCCCTACATCTAAAAACGGTGACTTACTATTGTTTTTGAAACTCCAGTACTATCCTTCATTAATGCTGCATTTTTTCTCCTGTTTTGGAAAACGCTAAGCTTTTCATCTCTTCCGTTATTAATGTCGGTCTTCCCTTCTCGTTAAGATAAATCTATCCTAAGAGACCGAGTGTGAAAGGCTCTAAAAGGGAAAAGTTTGAAGATAATGACATACTTTTGTTGGCGATGTTTGAGAGAAAATTTGAGAGTGACGAAGAGAAACATACCTTTTCGTTAACGTGGTTATCCAGTTTTGAAAGTAGATCTGCAAGAAATGTGACGAAAGTGTTTTTTAATTATCCTCTTAAACTGCTGTAGCCAGAGACATGCAATAGTGGCTGTAGCTCCACTTACATCAACTCCTACACATTTTTGTATACAGAGTATTATGGGTAAGTACATTTATTGCGTAAAGTCATGCCTTATGAGCTTTTTTGTTAAAAGCAAAGCATTTTTGTTAGTATAACATTCATACGTAGGTACATTCCATTTTCTTTTAAAAATGTTACTTCAGTGAAGGTAAGGATAATATAATAATTCCTGCAACTTTATTCAATAGTTTTTCTCTTCCTTGAACAACACGAGTTTCAAGTGGAACACCGTTTTAAATAATAGTAGTTACCTACAAATAACTTGAACAATGAAGAATAAGAACACAAATAGTGTAGTGACTGAATGCAAAGGTATCCAATCTTTTAAGATTTTAGAATACGTGTAAATAGTAACTGACTGGTCCAGTCGGTGTATGTTACATGCTAGCCTGATATTCTGATGCTACTCGGTATATGAAAGTATTTTGCTTGATATTTTTTGAAAAAGTCAACTTTGCCAACAAAAGTTTTGACAACTTGAGACTTCGAACCATGATTACTCGGTATATGAAAGTATTTTGCTTGATATTTTTTGAAAAAGTCAACTTTGCCAACAAAAGTTTTGACAACTTGAGACTTCGAACCGTGAGTCAAATATTCTCCGTTTTGAAATTACGCGTAAAGAATACCCTTTTTAGCTTTGGTTTTTATTATGATAAAAAGGTGAAAGGTGAAAAAATTATGGAATAGCAACTACCAATCGGGAATTCGATTATCGATAGATTTTGTCTTTTCTTATCCCATCTCATGTAATATGCTCATTTGCATTTTGTGGCAGGAATTAGTACACAGGTCTTAGCGTGCGTCTTACATGCCTTGAAATAGACGTCAATCGAATTTCTTATTGTTGTTGACATTTTACGTTTCTTTGATCTCGTCTTCGTATACATTGATGTAGCAAGGGTTGTGCTGAGTGTTCACTAAAGTTCATCTCCGTAAAATGTTATTTCCTTTTTCGGGTGAAGGAGTACAAGTAACCCTTTAGAGTAATGACAACCAAATACATAAATTTGTGCAACATCACAAAGCTCGTACAATCTGAGTAGTTTGACTTGTAATAATAATGAATAGATTATGCCACACTTGGATTAACTTTCATCGTTCCTTCCATTTCTCTTGTGCATGGCTGCGTGCCTTCACGGGAGGTATGTCGTTGCCAGATGTACCACAGTGAGTGTATGTTTTTTCTTTTAAAAGTTTTCTTTCAAGCTGCTTACTTCCTGCATTATTATAAGAAAACTTCCGGTATTTGAGAGTATTTATATGAAATTATTCTAAAAAAAAGCAGGTGAATAAGGTCTTGTACTTGCTACATAGCTAGTTCTTTAGTTGGTACAAGCACTATATGACAGAGCCCAATGCAAACAAAATTCACCGTGCTGTGCTGCTGTGGTATGCGTTACGCTTTGTCTGCATGAAAGGATTGGGACAGTACAGAAGTATTACGCTTCTTCAGCATGCATTACATTGTCAGACAAAAATGAAAGGAAATTTCTTAAAGACGGCTTAAACTTATCCATCATCATAAACTTTCAATTCATTTGAGCTTTTAGCATACTTTCTAGCAATTTTCTTTCACCAAAACTGACAAAAAAGCCAGTGAGTACAGGTGAGCAGTTTTTCGAATTCTGTCATAATAACCTAATACAGCCTAATACAAGGCAAGGTTTCAGAGTTTTAGGATTGATGTTGTTTCAGAGAATAAGCGAACTTATCATTTATTAACTTTTGTAAGTGGAGCATATGTGAATAAAAGTTATTGGTTTTTATCATCCTGTCTGTGTTAGTGTGTTTGTAAAAACCTTACTCCTCCTACAATACTCAACCAATTGACTTCAAACTTGGCACACAGACATTATAGGTCAATACCTAACTCTACGAGCAATTTTGACACAAATGGGAGCACGGTAACCGTTAGAAACCGTTACAACCTCAAAATTTTAAAATGGCAACATACGGCATGTAATATATCATTCGGGTCGTCTAACCCAAAACTCATCGAGTACAATTGTTTTCTTTATTGGTTACACCAGTCTTTAGTAATTTTTGTTCAATATAGTATCGGGAAAAATCAATTTATTGCCTATAGAATCTGGAGATCTGCTCACCTTTACTCTGTAGTACAGAGTATGTACTATTCTGTACCAGCAAAATACTGTTAGAATTTTGAAACAGAGTTTAAAGCGGGGAAAGCAATCAGTGAAAGTATTTTACAACACAAAAAGCAAATGGCACATGAATCAGAAAAAACATTTTTTTTTGTTAAAGGCCTTACTTACCTTTGCTAAGCCTAGATAGTAAATTGTAATTTTTATATCCGTAAATGTTCGCCTGTCTAGGCTTTACACACTAACAACTGACATGTACATGAATTTATGATTTGTACGCCATTTTGACATAAGGCCTGTGCCCTGTACCAGTACACTTGATCAACGTGTGTTGTTAGTGAATACTTTGATGATGTATGTATTACAATAACAATATGTAGTGTACTATAAACTAAAAGCCCATTTAAAGTACTACAATCTAAATTTTTCCCTAGTTTAAGCATGTTGACTGTTGAGGGTGACGCGGGGAGCTGAATGCAAGTAATAAATCAACTGCTGATTAAGACTACAAAACGTGACGTTACACTGCACATTTATTTGGTTCTCCCCGTGGACCCGGGCGGTAGAACAGCAGAAAAGGCAACTAATACCTTGCACTTCCATAACTTGGAGAAAGCTCTTTATTTGACTACATAAATAAACTGGAGAAAGTATAAAGACGCCGATGAAAGTTGTGTATTAATACATGCTGATTGAATTGCTAATGACTTTTTGGCTATTTNTTGGAGAAAGCTCTTTATTTGACTACATAAATAAACTGGAGAAAGTATAAAGACGCCGATGAAAGTTGTGTATTAATACATGCTGATTGAATTGCTAATGACTTTTTGGCTATTTTGGCTTGTCAGTTGACCTGGTATCGCTATATAAAATTTGAGTTAATTTGGCTAAAGTTTAATTTTTGACCTCCCAAATGACCTCCCTAGGGGTCAACCAAATTAGCTGAAATTGATGCTAATTGAAAACCCCACAGATGCTACTACCTTAAGGCACCTGTGTGCCAAATTTGAGCCAAATCTGCCGAAGTGTCTGGCCTGTAGAGTGATGACGGACGGACAGACAGACTGACAGACAAACAAACACGCTAATCTCAATACTCCAATGAAATAGATTTCATCGGCGTAATAAATGTTGATGGAATGAACTCCTTCATTACCCAGTGATGCCATGAGCACGTACTAGTACTGCTCGGTCCATAAACAGTCCACTGAGAAACTAAGGGTAAAATGATGATGACCATGAGCCAGGGTTATTTTTATTTACTAGAGGACCCTTAGCACTTTCACGAGCAGTGAGAGAAAGTAGAATGGAAATAATACGTAAGACGAAAATATGAAAAATATCAGTGAAGGAGCTTGTTAGAAGTGAGATCGAGTGACGGAATAGAAAAAAGTTGAATTATAGTTGGTCTAGTGCTGACAACTACAACTCTCGAATGCTGTCGTTGGCTTTCTATTTCCCTCTTTTCTCTCTGACGCATTCTCTCCTTTTGAACAAAGGCGAATAAAGATATGTATACCGTGTAGGTGGATAGTGAAAGGAATGGAGAATGAATGGCAGTAAGAAGATAATATTACATCCTAAAGAAGTAAGGTTTGTGTGTATGTTGTTGTTTTATCATTTTTATTTCTGCTTCCTGGTCATTTTTGTACAATATTATTGTGTTTTGCAGACCGTAGTGATATATTTTCCCAAAGGGGAAAATAACGATATTTATTTACCACTCGTCTCTCCCTTTTTCTTTTTTTCAACCGTTTTGCTCTGTTTCCCATTTTGATGTGTGTTTTTCACAGACAACGCTGCAGAATCCACTTGTTCATCGCTAACTAATGCTGTAGGATGCTGACAAAACCAAAACTGGGTTCTCCAACGCCCACGATTTCTGGACTATTTTTTATACTAAATTAGGAAGTATAGCATACTAAAACTTTTTAGTGGGCACAAGTGGAAAGAACTACAAGTCACAACCAACAAAAAAACTATTCTGATTTTTTAAGTCGTCAGCATGAACGACTTGAGAAGCGCGTTGAAAGACGGAGAGAAAACATTTTGTTCAGACAAGAGTAAAGTTTTGAGTCGAGTACGGATATGAGAAAAGAATTGTTCCCTCACTTTCACCACTGACAAATGTCATTATTCACTGAACAAGAAAAAACTTTAGATTGGGAGTAATTTCCATGTGCCAAAAGTAAAATTTAATATTTTCATCCATGCATTGCAAATGCGTAACATTTTTTTGAATATTAACACCTACTGAACAACTCAACAACTCAATAAGATGCATAAAGCACGTCATATCCAAATTTTGACAATCTAAAATTCATGTAAATATATAGATAATGTTCAGCCCAAGTTTGAATTTTATGCTAAAAGTATAAAACAATGTCATGCTTACGTAAGATATAATAATATAATGCTAGTCGTGTCGCATGAATTATATTTTGTTCAGCCGACTGTTGATTTTCCGAGGAAGAATATGTAAGTTGTTGAAAATGCTTACATCTTTGGATTGGAGAATGCAAGTTCAGTGTTGAACGTCATATGACGTCTGTTTCCACTATAATTTAATATCAGCAACAGAAGTCTCACGTTGCATGCATAAAACTGAGGTCAAAATCATAAGGAATAAAAAGAATGAACTAACACACGAAGAATAGAATACGACGTGTGTAGGTAATTACATAGTTTGTAAAGCAGACTTTTTTGTTCTAGTGTGTGGCGGTGGTGATGTGACGTGACAGTTGTATGGCCAGAGGGAGATGAGAAAGCAGGAAAACAAACTCCAGATTGCAAAGAAGGTCCCTCAGGACACTCCAAGGATATTATGAGAATACGATCTAGACACTTTGTGTCAGTATCATGTTTGAAAAACAGAAAAACAAAAGGGCATGTGTATGGCATGTACAAGACGTTGCTCACTTTGGGAATAATATGAATGAATAGTAAAATTTGTACCTACCCACTACCCATAGTGATACCAATTCTACCAGTGATATAGGGGCACTAATAACGTAACAGAAACCAGAAATGAGTCATCGCAAAAGAAAACTGAATTCACGCAATTGTACTACTACCCATTTCCACCCCCTTTGCAGTTATTCGTTCATCTCAATCTCACTACAACTCCAATTGAAGACGGAAAATGTTTGGAATAGATAAAAGCAAAGTTTTGTTTTTCTCTACTTTTGCTAGAATGACGCAGCTTTAATATTTATAACGGTGCACTACTGAATGTGCTATGTAAAAGTAGGTATGTATTTGGAAGGCTTTCTCATGTAAAGTACAATGAAAATGAAACGTTATGGCGAAAGAGAAAAACATTGCATGTCTTGTGGTCTGGTACCCTCGTATCAACCAAGGTCCTGGAAACCACTACATTCTGTTTTGATGTAGTAAATTTTAAGCAACACATATGTTTCGAATACAAATACCTCAATTACCAAGGATCTACGGTCCATGTTAGCACGAGTTCTTAAAAAAGTACGTAGCTACATAGTTGTGTTGAGTTTTTACAAATGTTTATACCATTTTTTGGTTACGTTACAATCACCACTAGTGTTGCATGGAAAATGTAGTAGAATATTTTCTTCTTAATGTCCAAGTAAATGCAATAAACGACCTTTTTCTCTCCAAAAGTAATGCCGATCTGTCCATTGGTTTCATGTACGCTTACCTATTGGATAGTAATACCAGATCAGAAAACTGAACGCCACCATCGTCACATTACATCATTGAAAAACAGTCAAGCTGTAGCATCCATTTTTCGACGATAGTGGTTGCAGTGCGGTTTTCAGTCACTGTTAGAGGGAATTTACAAAATTTGGATGCATGGAGTACCATTTCCCTGTCAGGAGAAAAAGACAAAGTGAAGCCCAAAGCGTACAACAGCCACAGCGTGGTATTATATTACATTTTCTCTTGTTGCCCAACAGGTATACAATAAAATTCCAATAACAGTACACACAAAGTAATGCAATATATTAGCTCACACACGTCGAGTATCGAGAATTGAAAAAAGTTGTCTTCATGGTAGTGGCTTCCTACTGTTTTTAGCCATACTTTAGCTGCTTTCCTTTGAATTGGAAAAAACGTTCAAGGAAAACTAGTCAGAAAACCTAATGAAGTGCATGAAACAGTAATCTCAGATTTTGACCTTGTATCAACCCGTGTACAATAATTAATCGGGTTCACTAAATTTATCGACTGTACATACCTATTACTTATGGTTAGTATTAGTAGTAATGACCAAGTATTTGTTCTAATGACGCTAATAGATAGATAGATCAACTGTGTGTGTAAACTTTTACACGTCTATGTAAAGGATTATACACCAGAGAAGTAATTCAGTTAAATGATTAGTTCCCTTTCCGCGTAGTAACCGCCACCCTAGACATTTGCTAGCCAAGGATTTTTTGTTATTTATTTTTCAGAAGTTGCTTCAGTTGGCATTTTGTTGATTTATTTTTCATTTATTCGTGTAATTGGTTGAAGAATTCCCCGGATTAATAATAGTACGTGTGTTTTGCAATGTCAGACAATAAGAATTGTAGTATTTATTTGTAGCCTTGAACAACTTGTTTGGAAATCAGTCTTTCGCAAACTAAGAGACGAATAAAGCAAACCGTCGGCCCTACCAGTGAGACAAAGCAATTTGTTACGCCAAAATTTTGACGATCATGACGTTAAAGAAGACACACTGATCAAGAAAGTCCATACGAATTGAATTCGAAGGCAGTCGTTCATGCAAGCAACAATAAAGTTTGATAAGTTGAGCAGTGAAGGATTAACACTGAAATGTTACTACATATATACATACATATACACGATATTGCTGAAAGCGGAAAAGCTAAGGGGAAATGATAATAAAGTTCAGAGACAAAAAATTTCAGACGTTTCAGTAAGAACAGGATGCGGATGTCAGCAGCATGGTTTTGGACATCTGTTTTTTATATGCGAAGTTAAGGTTAGCATCATGTGGTGAATACGTAGGTAAGCATTCTTTTGCTCAGGGGTAGCTGACGTTGTTTTCTGTACTACGGTGTATTACCTACGGTGGTGATATAACAAACGATATCCCAGAAACTGGTTGAAACCCTTTAATTTGTTCAACTTTCACTTTCGAAACTTTTTCCCTCTATGCCGTGGGGAATGCGGCGCATAGCAAAAAGAAAGATTTTGTTTCTGCATGGAAATTTTTTAAAGAGAAAAATATACCCACAGAAATTGAATGTGACATAAAGCATATCAGCGTCTTTACTAAAATGGGCATATGCAGTTATATACTGTGATGTATGTAATGCAATAAAGTATAACATGCATGAAGTAAGGGACTGTGACTTGAATGAAGCGATTCCAGTGAGACAATCTGTTGTGTACGGGATCGTGCTACGGTGTATGGACTGATTCGACAAATTCCAAATTGGCAATGGAACGTGCACACCACCACACTAAAAGAAATATGTAGGTAGAGCCACCTCGGGTACAATAAAACGCGGTGTCGTTAGTACTTGATACATGTACAGTGTATATACGCATTATGCTTAGATTACACCTCAAGGAATTCTCTGTAGTCTTTCACACTCATAAATCGTAATGGCTTAATAATGCGGACTACCAATGAGAAATTTATAAACCGTGCCCTAAGAGATAGATATATGCCAGACGAAGGAATAAACTATACATACAGTTTTGTATTCGATACTCGTACAGAAGAAAAATTTTGTTGTTATTAGCATAACTTTGTATTTCTACTTTCCAAAATGTATGCTCACATTCCACCAGCAAGGACAACGACACCACACATGATTGGGTAAGGGGTAATACGTTACATGAGCTACCCTCTCTCAACAGCTACTCTGTCATTTTCTTATCGTGCTTTAAACAGAATCTAGTGTTTTGGTATCCCCATTCCAATAAATATTTACGTGTTACATTATACAAAGACGATAGATTCCATCATACGTATACATCAATTTATATGCAAACAAACACCCTCATTTGCATATCCCCATATAAAAATTGACTGGGTATCTATGCAAAAATTGGTGTGACGCTGTTATCCCTCCCGTCATCGGACAATAAAAGTACTTTTTTTATAGAAAGACATAAAAGTTTTTTGATAGAAAAGGCTGTTTGTACGAATACGTACACAATGAAAAGTTTTATTCTTCATGGATTACTGTCCCTCTGATGAGACAAAGTAAATTAGATAGTATGCACCTTTGTGACATCCCAATCAAATGCATGGGGAAAGCATATTATTACGATATTATGTTATGCCAAACCACATCATCATCATATTTGAAAGTAATGAGCGAATGAATAATAAATGCGCTTCCCCGTATCCTCGAAACGCGCCAGTGCCATATATCTCCGGTTTGGTTCGTTCGACGGAAACGGTGATGACGACAAAGACGGCGTAAAAACATGTATAATGCAGCACGACAAGTTTTCAAGGAAAAAAGACAACCAGTCTGTCCCTCAAGAAAGCGCGAATATTGCTATCCTGCTTTGCATTTTTCCCTTGAACGCCGATCACACTTTATCACAAAGAGCTAGACAATCCCCTCGTAAATTTGAGAGTAAATTCAGCCAGCCCTTATGATGCTATTGTGTTATCAAATTCCCTCCCGTTTCTTTTTTATTCCAAGCCCAGAGCCCAGTACTCTATTACTAGGCTTCTTTGAATTTTAATGGATGGCTGCTCAAACGTCGACCGCATAATAACCTTTTTTCTTGAACCAACAATTAAGATGAGGACAGTTTATAAAACTAATTATACCATTTGGGGACCATGATAAAAGGCAGTTTATCATCCATGTAGAGTTTTAGCCAAACTAATGTTTTTATTATTAATAGTATTAGATACTCGCCGCCTCCAATTGTCTTCCCTTGTACTCGTCTCTCTACTATTGTTAAATTTCCGACAGTATATAATATGAAGTTTTCTTATATTAAATCCTTTGTAAACTTTTTATACGACGTTTTCAATTTATGCATAATTCATACATGTTGCATGTTCTGCACACCATCCAGCTATAGCGCAGTGAGTCCTTCTCGAATGTGCAAAAATTAAGCAGCACAGCAGCTGCAGGAAAAATTGTGAAAAATCGAAAGAAAGATCGCAGAAGGCGCCGTTTTCGTGGTAGGGTCCCCTATCTTCTGTTTTCAATGCAATCCTATTTCCAAACGACTATAAATGTCGAGTAGATGTGTTGTGCCATGTGGAACACAATTGCAGAAAAGTGTATAAGAGCAAATAGACGCAACCAGTATCCCACACACATACAGAGAGAGTATTACCACATGTATGTAACATAATATATCCATTTCTATTAAAGATTGAGATGCTAAATAAATCTGCAACCAGGCATCTACAATCTGCTCTCTGCTTCTCTTATCGTTTGTCTTTTTTACTTTTTTTTCGTGCAAATAATTCCCTTATATTACGTTCTTTGCTATTTTTCCCGTTTTCTTTCTACTTGCGTCGCATTACGCAGTAACATGCACAACGAGTATTTACTGGCAAAAAGTTGAAAAGGAGGAAGAGCACAATCATTGAAAAACATTTGTCGGTTGATGTTTTTTTTGCAACTTTGTTAAAGCAAAAGGTTATTGCGCCATCATTCTTGTGGCAATTTTCAGCCTCAGCCTGTTCCTGTATTCCAGTTTTTGAGTACAAGGGTACATGCATATTTTTATGCGTCTGTTTGTTTGATGCTCAAATTGCAAAGTGCTATGCACCACAACAACGAGAGTGGTACGTTTCTGTGTGTAACCAACCACACACAGAAAAATTGGTAGGTAGACTCATCTTACCTATTACATGAACTGTTGTCTACTTTTACTTGTAAGTAATGCACATATATATGGGTTATACACCACTTTAATACTAGACACGCCATTGAACGGAAAGATGATTCCCAATCTGTAGCATGCCAACCTGCACCGTTTATGCTCAAAAGAAGTGTTCAGTTTAGAGCTTTTCCTCCCCCTCCCGACACATGCCACCTCCGTCAACTCTCAGTTGATACGAATGAATGACTACGTCGGCTAAAGTTAAGAACACTTGCTTTTCTGCCCTGGTGATGTGGAATGCTGACTTTATATTCACGTATAATCTTTAAATGGAACAAGGAACATGCACACCATAATAATTCATAGGTCTATCCACGAGTAAGTAAAGTAACGCACCTATAGTAATGGCCGGCGGCAGATGGGCATATACATCTAGAACGATACGCGTGTACTTCTGAGATAATAGAGAACTTGAGTATGCAGATTCCCAGTAGTAAGACTTTAAGTAGAATGAAAAGTCAACTTAGTTTTCTTGTATCCAATGCTTACATTGTTAGTATTGTGTATGTATGTATTTATGACAGTGCCTGCCATGAGCACAAATATCTACATTGGGGGATAGATTCCTAAGCCCTTTCTTCTCAAAATGGCTGTGAGTGGTGAAATTCCCAAAAGTATGTGAAATGCTATTACACACTTAGCTGACGAGGGTATCATGCGATTCCATTCAAGCTAAAGTAGAATAATATTATATTACATGTAGAATACAAGCTGACTGCATCTATTAGAAAAAATAGTAGTGAGTAGACGGGTGAAATAAAAGAAAGCACACTTTTTAGCATACCGACACGTAAGACATGTATATTAAGCTTATACATATCATCATCATCATATCATACATGACTGAAGTTTATCCGTTATGAGTCTATACGAACTTATTATTAGGATATAAACAGGTCAGTATATGCATACATGGACACTTTAAGATGTGATTCCATTTAAGAAATGGGTAGAATCTGAAAGAAAGGCTAGCTAGCTCTGTCGTATCTAAAAGACACCGGGTGACGAGTAACAGGAAAGGGAAAGCAGTAAAGATGATGATGGGACCCCAGTACTTATCGGTTCACAAGATCACAATATAGTATTCATACAAATGGTCCATACATGGGAATATCGTGAATGGTGCAGTGTCATTCCTGGACGCTGTCTACTCTGTGTCTGGAGAAATGAGGTGATGCTTAAAAGTAGCACTGCAACAACAGTAGGGCAGAGGAAAAGTTACGCTTTTCTCGTTGGTGTGGCTGAGGAAGAAGAAAAACCCACGGTGCTATCCTGAGGAAAGGGCAATTTCTATTCCCTGTGCGAACCCTACGGCTTGCAAAATTGTGTACCATAGGAAAAGAGTGGGAGGGAGAACAAAATGCGCTTATCTTTTTAAACCGGGGAAATGGAAGGCGGTGAACCGGGGCATAAATCCTTTCTGGGGAAGTCATAAGTATAGTATAAAAGCATGAACTCTGCAAATTATTGTGTAAACCTAACTACGTTGTGGTTCAATAATGGAAATACTGAAAAGCGTCATATTAAAGTAGGGAGCTTAGAAAGTTACGAAAATGTAATTCAAGCTCGAACAGTCGAGAATTTAAATTGCAATAATGGGCCAGCTCACTGTTATTACGTGTGGCGGAAACGCGGAAATGTAGAAAAAAAGTGCAAGCCACAGTCTTCTATAGATATGGACACAGGGTAACTTATCTATAGAAGACTGACCATGCTACAACGCATCGATACTCTCTATGCCTATAAATCAATGACAGTCTAACAGGACATGAAACAAAAACTAGTACTAATGAACGACTTGAGACAAGAGAGACAGCGTAACTGAATCGAGAAACTCACAAAATGTCTGAAATTCTCTCACAAAATCCACATTAATCCACATGGATTTTTGTGATTCTGATTTTAACCATTGGCCAACTTCAATATAAAAATGTGTTCTAAGCTTAGTAGCAGTAATTAATGCTCACTTTTATAGAGACGTAACAAAGAGTATTAGTTTCAGTTTCAGATGTCCACTAAAAACAATATCCTTACGGTTACTTTTAAGATGCAGTAACAGACCTACGGACACACTTGAATGCGCTTGGAGTTGGAATTCATTTTTAGCTGACGACGATATAAAACCAAAACATGAGGCGGAATAAATGTCTGTACAATATTGTCGCCGTTTTTTCGACGTCGTCGTCTGCTGTTTCTGAGTATTTCTAAGCTGTGACAGGAGACTCTTTTGTTCATTTTCAAAGTGGGTGGTGTTGTGTATATTTATCAGACTACCTTTAAGTATGTACGACAATTTATTTATTCTCTTACTCATATTGGTAGAATTTTTAAAGCTATATTACATGTATGCTCTTACATATGCTCCGGGAGCTCTGAATGGCTACAAGTGTCCTGGAAAATTCATGGCTTCTTTAAATCTCTGTAGCTCACCACTGGCTCAAGTGTGCATGGTCGGCGTTCTGGTTTCTTTCTGTGATTTTCATGCTCTGAAAACAGTTTCTAGTCATAATAACATGTGTAGCAAAACTTACTTAAGTTTTTCAGGAAGATTTATGCTCACCACCCGGAAGATGCCCCATTTTAATAATTACTGAAACTAGAACGAGCTGCACATGATGATAGAAAAGTTCATGCTTACACGGTGCTTAATGTGACGTAATTACAAAATTATATAATGACTTTATTTAGGGAAACCTTCTACTTTCTGTTCCGTGTACTACTGGACATAGATTTACCATGTAAAGATGTTTGTTTTTTTCGTCTGACTTTTTTCTATGGTGGTGCCGGTGCTGCAGCTGCAGCAATCTAGAAGCGGCCATTAATGTTTATTTATTTGTTCCTTCTCCCGACCCATGTAAACTGACAATTTCTTTCTATATTCATGAACTTTCTCGCGGAGCTCTTTTCTAAATCAATCCAAACCATTCCACGTCTGTCAATTAGGAACGATTTAAGAAAGAATAGTGGCATGCACACCTAATCTCTCTGAAGTTGATTGCAAGGCGTTGAAGGGAAACATCAACTCAAGTACGTAAACGATTTTCAGCTGTTTCTTTCCGCAGATATAGGTTATCCAAAAGTGACTCAGAGACGGTTAGATGGTTTTTGACTTATCGAGAAAGAGAGAATCCACTTCAACTGACATTTTTGTCTTTCAAGCAGCAGCAGCTTTTCCAGTTGTTTATGGTTAAGATAGTAATAAGCGTAACGTACGACTTTTCTACAAAACTGTGTTGATCATTTCATGTAAAAAAAACTCCACTACAAACATCCATTTTCCGCGTTGCTGTATTGAATTCAGTCGCTAGCATTCTGGTCGGGAGTTACAAAAAGCATACATTCGTCAGCAGGAAAGCTCATAACCAGAGCCCATATAACCATAAAACACGCTTGACGATGAGGAAACGGAGAAGGACTACTGCTGTTCCTTCTGAATAAAAAGTTGCTGGACCCATCAAGTCTCTCTGGCTGTTACTCATTCTCCCCTACACACGTAATACGAATTATATGAATTTCATACTCGTAGCTAGTAGCCAGGCAGATAGAAAGAACGGAACGCACACAGCATTTCCTCTGTACTCTCTCCATCACCACCCGGTCTTGTTCCATTAGAAAAAATGTATGGTCGTTGGTGCTGCTGCATGCACGCTACATGACTTAAACCATAGGAGAAAGCTGTTCGGTAAGCCAGTGGTAGAGAAAGACGGAACAAAAAGGCTATCACAGAGTGAGTGAACTATTTCCAGTTGCTTCATAGCCACCGAGCTCGTGTGGCACAAGAAAATTTTTATTCTCTGCTCTTATGGCAAAAAATAAAAAAGTGGGTGGCTTTTCAGCCCGTCGTCTTACAGTTGTACATACACTCTCTAGCGGAAATACTGGTTAGGTGTAACAAAAAGGAGGACTCGTGCGGCGTTGAATTTATTTATTTTTGCTCATCGTACAATGATCTGGGATCTCTTTCGAAATCTTTTCTGCACGTGGATTCGTACCAATCAATTATTGTACACCTTACCCCCGCGCTGGATTAAAGTGTGAACAACACAGTCAACACACAACCTTCGGTTGTTAAACTAAATACTTGTCGAAATAACTGGAGCTACATCATCTTTGTACATATTGTCATCAATTCGTACACTTTGGCGATCGTATTTTGAAAATATTGGAGCAAATTATTCACCGGCGGAGAAGCCTATATGGACCTTATTGTTTGAGTTGTGGTCGGATGTACATTTTGATATCCTGTTCGTAATACATCTCTCGTTTTGAGGAAAGTGATATGCCGTTGTGGGAAAGTAACGAGATCTACTTTGTGGCTGGTCTTTCTGTTCTCGTCACGTTGGGAGTATTTGCTTCAGTCGTAAGTCAACTAGCGTTCGATCGAACATTAATTTGTCATACTCATTTTCCCTCCATTTCTGCTCGTTTTCTATTTCTTCTGACATTATTTTCCCCATGTATGTTTATCCTTGAAAACGTGAACATTGTTTTTCTTTCGTGTCTGATGAATTTCGTGGAATTCTCTAACAAGGAAAGGTATATCCGCGTGCAAATAATATTTAGCATGGTTGCGTCGCGAGTCGATCCGTCATTTGTTTATTATAGCTTCTGTCGGATTTTCACTGTTCGGATAGTATGCACTTCTTATCCTACGCTCCAGTTGCAGTTATATCTTCCGTTTATTCAGGTTATGGCTTTTTTGTGCATGCAGGCGTGCATGTTTATTTTAACGTATCGTTTGCTTTACATTATTATACCTTCTCAAAAACACATTTGCTTTCATTCCAACCAAATGATCCAGCTAGTTGTAGCACAAACGTGATCCCATTTTCCCTTTAAATTCAAAACATACATATAAAATGTGAGACAAAAATGGGATAAAAAAGCACACATAATGTCAATAATACTTTACCAGCTACAGCGGCACAATCCTCGAAAGCAATAAAAACAAAACTTCTGGAACTTTAAAGTCGTTCCCATCTTTTTCCATTTTAGTCTTGTCCTGAGACCGTAATAGGAGCGAAAAGTAGTATTTTTTTCTCATTATGTTCGGATATCCTGTTACAAAGGCTTCTTCTTTAGTCGCTGTGCAGGTAGAACAAAAGAAATCGTGTAATAAAACACTCAAGCTCTGTTGTTTTAGTAAGAGTAATGACGCAGTTCTACCAAAGAATGTGTTTAATTAAACGAATATGCGTCATAAACAACTTTAAAAAAAGAAATGTTATATGTACAAACTTGCTTCGCTAAAGTGTAAACAAGCTACAGGGAAAGGTAAAGAAAACAAAAAGAAAGAAAAAGGCAGCCATAATACTAATCGGTGAATAGACAACAGAAATGTATACAAAAGCAGGGTACCTGAAAAAATACAGAAGAAAGAGAAAAAAACTACAAAAAAAGTCACTGGAAAAGTTTTTGCGCTAATTTTGCTACACAGCAAAATTTGGCAGTAAACGGCACTTTTGCGTTTAGTTAGTACATCGTTTGTGTGCATGAGTGTGTATATGTGACTTGGTGTTCATATTGCGACGCGGCACTAGAAAAGTACCTAATCTTATCATACCACTTCCATGTATTTTTCACAACACTGAACTTGAATTGGGGAAAAAGTAGAAAAGTGCCACTTGGTTGATGCATGGTCTTTGTTTGTATAGCTGTTCCTATTTACAGTTGTGTTCATGTCTGCCTTTTTGGTGTAGTCAGAAAGCGGTATATATTTCGACAAGGTAGCAACTGTACTTAGGAGAAAATATCCACGGGCAATTTTCTGGACTGGAGAAATGCCAAAAAGACGTATAATAAGACAAGATAGACTGGGATTTTCTTCGACGGAAATATCCTGTCAGTTTGTATATTGAGAATGGTAACCGAACTGGTGCGGTAGGGAAAACCCGGGGTAGGTAAATAAAAGAGGGAAGTGTAAACTTGTAGGAATTATAACTTTGAATTACTGTCGCACCGTCGTTTTTCTTGAAAGTTTCGCATGACTGACTTTCTACGTAGGTACTTAAGCGCTTTCGACTGCGATTCGTGTTTGAGTCGTTTTATTGCTGTTGCGTTTGATACTTGTATGACAGGACACGACATGACTAGTGGGGCTATTGCATGCTATCCGAGTTTCTTTTCAAAATCATTCTACGACGTGTCCCAGATTGTCCGTCTGTACCCTACATGGACTAGGTCAACATTCTTGATTCAAGAACACAGTCGCATTTTTTAAAACGTGTATCAATTAAAGCTCGATACGGGCAAAATTCATATAGCCAGATTATTTCTTTCTTTTACAGCTAATTGACTGCACTCACATTAATCATGCCTGTAGAAGTAAAGTAAGTATACTATGCTAATTGACAGTTTTAATGATCTTACAGAAACTTGCTAATGAAAACAGTTTGAAACAGTCATTAACACGTTTACCCCAAACATTTGATCTCTGTGTTTACCTGTTTTCATTTATCATCATCATCACTAATGATAGCATGCTGGAACAGTTCATGTTTTTGGAAATGAAACTTATCGTGATGCATGGGTAGTTTTTTTACACAAAAAACTCTCTTTATTGGGAGTAGTTTATTGTCTTAAACCGACACCTTATTGGATTATTTTCACATCTGAGAAACCCAAAGCAGTAAAAACTGGATGAAACTATTCAAAAGGCAATATCTCTATCACGTGATGTTATACAAAGTTCTATTTGCCTGTTCAATGTGTTATTGTTATTTTGTAGCGTACCATTTCCATCTAAAAATAGCAGTATATTGTGTTTCGGCTCCAGAAAAATTGCATTAAATTTTTTTAGGGAGATTTAAAGCTTGTTAACAGCGTAAACATTATCAAGAGTCATCAAGAGTTTGTGCGCGCGTGTCGAAATGTCGAACGAAATCCGACATCTAATTGAGGGCCAACTAGTTCATCCCGTGGAAACACGACTGGGTTGGGTAGCAACTAGTGGCAGGGCTATAATAATTATATTTATCCGTTCCCATCTGATATTCCCTCTCGGGTGGACGAACCATTGAACCGTTGTTACTAAAACACTACAGCACTATTAATTCTCCTGAAAGGCACCAATCCAATAATTTGAGGGTGGGTAGCACACGATAACATTTTGTATTACAGTATTTACAAGAATTTCTAATATAAACTGTGTACTGGTCGAAAATTGGCATCGCACTGCCAATTAAAAATACAATTTCAGTAAAAATAAGTTGGTCACGAACAAATTTAGGAAACTATTGAGATTTGCGATAATGGTTAGTCTACAAAAATAATGGCATTTTTGCACGAAATTTACTGCGTACGATGATGACGCTGCGCTGCTAGAATGAAAGTAAGTCTAAAAAGCACATGAATGCAAAAGTATACTACGCTAGCTGGACAATGCGAGCTTTAGTTAGTGGCCAGGCCATGGCTAAATTGTCGATTCCATCTTTACGAAGTACTAACCATTTCACACCATCATCATCAGAATACAAAATATAAACTACCTGGTTCCCCCAAACAGCAAATGTTCCTTAGTACTCACAGGCAAACAGTAATACGTAACGAATGCTTAAAGTAGGTACATGGGAACACGATTTTCACTATTAAGAACAAAGCTACACCACACAACACAGTGCAAATTCCATTTCTAAAACCAAAACAAAGAAATCCGAAGGGGGTCTTGTTTTTGCAGTCGGGTCTCGTAACCCCTGTATGTGGCCGGTGTGGTTGTAAGTTGTAATTGGATTTTCACCTACTTCGTTATACAATACAAAACAGCGAAAGATTATTTCTCCTTGAGTCGCTGTAAATGCAGTGGCTCTGTCGCTATAAATGCATTAATGAACAAACCGGTAATACACACTCTTGTCGAGTTTTATTCGCCTAGAACTGGTGAAAAGTTTTTTTTATAGTAATAGTAATGAATCAGAAAAGCAAACAAAGAAATGGGAGCAGATGGCGGAGAAAAGGTGTGTATGTATGTATATATAGTTATGTCTACAATAATACTGTGTAGACACAACAGAATTTTCTCAAAGTTTGCAAACACTGAGCAGTTTCACAAACCAGGAAAAACGCAAGTCTTACGAACGCTGTTGCCAACATGAACGGGGTGCTTATAAATAGTAGACAGGGAGATTTCTCACACTAAACTAATGATGCGAAATGCAAGCAGCTATAGTGTGACCATAATATTTATTCATAGCCATTCATCTTACTTTTTCATTGAAAGAATTGGTTTTCCGTTGGCAGGTTTAATGCTATAATAAAAAAAACTACAGGACACTTCACTTATAGTAATTTTTGCAGTGAGGAAATTCATACAGTTGGACCTTGGGCTACCATCTTTTTCGACAGAAGAGATAAACAAGAGAAACGAAATTGATTACCGGTCCGTCAAATCCAGAACGTTCAGATTATTTTCTACTGCGATGTGTAGAACGAGTTTCACATTTAGTTGACATGCTTATTATTACTACTAGTACATTTCATTTTGCTAGAGCATGAGATATGTGACAATAAGTCTTTTGTACGAAAATAGCTTTCCTTGGAAAAACGGGGCTAAGCTTTACTTTTGGGAGGGAAACAACAAAGGGTGATGGAATATGGTGTCCTGGACTAATGCTTTTATCTAATCTTGTTTTTCCCAAACAGGCATATTTCATTTATAGGAGAGCTGTGGAAAATGGACGAAGAGCAGACGAGGAACAAGCTGCTTTGGAAAAGGTGTTGTTGCGGAAAGAAGCTATTACCACTACAGCTAGTAAGTGACGTCTATATAATAACCATGATGGTGATCTCGGAATAGGTGTAATGATGGGCAAAAGAACTGGATTTTTACATGATTCCGAGAAAAAAATGCCATTGTTGTTTTCTACCTCTACGTTTGCACTACACATGATAAAACGTTGAACCTTTAACTACTAACGTGTGGCCATCAGCAATGTCCTTTATGTGGAAAAAAGTGAAAAAAGGGCAGCAAAAAGGAAAACCTTGCTCAGTTTTCCAATGTCGTATTGCCAATTGAACCAAAAAGAAATGGCCACCCGTGAAGTCGTTATGGATCGGTAAACAGAAATCTGTGCTCTATCTAAATTGCTTTTTGGGTATAAAAGACGGTAAAACTTTCACGGACATTGTCTTTTCATACATAGGTGTAGTGTAATTGCATTTTCTCCCTCTTAAGTTACTCTTTTGAAAGTGCGGCACTTTCTTTCTCTGAATTCTCTCTGGAACATGGTCATATTTTCCTGTTCTTTTGCTCGTCCGCAATAAAGTTTATATTAGTTTAGTAAGCACAGTTGCCCAAAATATGTTTACTCCCACGTTATTCCTTACATTTTTGGCTCCACATACCACTACTACCGAGTAATAACAAATAATAATAAGTATGTACATATAGCAGCCTTGTTTTTCTACTTTCTGTCCTGTTGTCTAATTTCATTACGACAACCTTTAGGTCCACCACCACTACTACCGAGTAATAACAAATAATAAGTATGTACATATAGCAGCCTTGTTTTTCTACTTTCTGTCCTGTTGTCTAATTTCATTACGACAACCTTTAGGTCCACCCACGAAACCATTGATCGTCAGCCCGAGCTTCTCATCGCCAAACAAAGTACCTGCACGTCATCTCCGATCTGGTTCCTACTCTCCAACTCATTACCGTAAGTAAATCTTGCCATGAATATGATGTTACTGTTAATGCATTCCGAGAACGTACTTTCAGTTACACAGATACAACTCACACGGCACTTCTTGATAAACGGAACGGCGAAATGTCAACCACATATTCATTAAACATTAACGAAGGTGACGCAGAGAAATAGAGATGAAACAAAATAAGTGGTGGTTAGTGAGGATGGTATCAGCAAAGTGGCATTACAACCATGCTCCAAATGCATGTGATCTCGGGTAGAGTTAGTTACATGCTTTCATCAGCTTTACTTCCCACTCGTTGGATTTCTAACCGTTTTTCGACTCGCTCAAGGCAGAGATTATTACGTGTACATTAATGTAAATGGACAAGCTGCTGTATATTTTGTTCCGTGCATTTAAGTATGAAGTTACCCCTGCTACTTTCAAAGCATATAGGTAAAATTCCGTGAATATGGATGCATTCCAATTTTGCTCATTACATGCTTTTGGAGGTTTTTCTTTTAACATTCACACGAGGCTCGAAAAAATACTCGGGAAGCAACGGCGTCAAAATGAAATTGCATTTGATATTAAACTATCTATTACATGTTATTTAAGATGCATAATGTATGCGTGTTTACTTTTCTACCCAACTTTGTTTACACTTCCCAACCATGAGAACTACCTAACTATCTTGTTTCTTGTTATTATTAGTATCATCACTTACAAAAGACTTTTTAAATTCACATAAATGCTGTAATGAGCTTTTTTGGTCGTAAAATAATAATGAACCAAGGACGACGGTCACTATGGCAAGTGGAATACATTCTTCATGGGCTCGAGCTGTGTGGAGTTTTTTCGGATAAAGCGAGTTCTAAAGATGGAAAATTATTTTTGTCTTTTTCTCTATTACTTCAATTATCCACCAGAATATTCCTCGGAATTTTGGTGAATAGTGTGTTGTAAAGCTGAGGGTTATTATGCTAGCTACTTATTCGAGCCACCCACTCATGTATTCTGAAAAAGGAGAAGATAAATTGCATGTGCATTCAGAAAGAACTGATGTTTCTAGTGGCTAGGGATGCTGCTGCTACCAAACTAGATGTCCAATTACAGAGAGATATATGGTCAAGTGGAAACGTGATAGAGGAGATTGCTGCTATTTTCTCCTTCTTCATCCACATTTCCCTGGTAACGAAACCTGGAAAATTAATAGCTATTTGCTGCTCGCAGTGTTTTTGCACATTACTTTTACTTTCATTCGGTACAATGTACGCCTGATGTGGCACATTATCAGTTATCTCTGCAATGATCAAATGCCTAAACGTGCTTTCATTTTTCTTTTTTGCATAAATACCCCTTCCACTGCTCCACTGCAAGCGTCTTGTCCGCACTTGAAATGGAATGCAAAATCTCTACGTATCCGCACAGTCATTACGGTTGAACACTTGTAAATGCGTTTGTTAAACTTTTTTGAAGTTTCAGTGTCTATCTATGTACCATCATCACTACCAAAGAACATGCCATCAGAATTCACAATTAAAGCAAAATGGAATTTATGCATAAGTAAGAACTCCCTCTACATTACTTAAAGAAGACAAGCTTGGGCGAACTTCATAAAACATTAGTGCATTTCAATGTTGCTTGCGTCTAACATATTTGCTACAATAGTATTAATTTGCCCTCTACGACTATTGCTACAGTAGTGAGACAGTTATGTCTACGAAGTTCCTGAATACAAACGAACTTGGCCGGATACTGCAGTGGAGCAGCTACAAAAGTTACAATTTTATGCAGGGAATCGTAAAGGTCATTCTTACGTGAGTCCGTTTGGCTGAAATTTTAGCACTAAATCTGCATTTTCTGTTTTTTTACAAATCGACGGATATTTTTTGCCGTAAGTATTCTCGCAAAACAGTAGTAAACGTTTAGATACTAACTTACTATACACTGCAGTTTAGGTGGTCAAAAATAGGACTATTATATACGTTCTGGATGATGGTAGTATACATGACATGAGTTTTCATGAAGGACGTCAGCACAAAAACACTACAAGCAAAAACATGGTTAAAAAAGTTCGTGTTGCTTCTTAAATAATATAGCAATTCATGATAAATTCATGATGGTAAGTAGATTTAGATGATACACGACCTAAAGTGGTGGCAGCAACATGCATAAAAATATATGCATTATCTTGAATGGCGTCGTTGTGTATGGCTGTATGTTTCCTTAAACTGGGGTAAAGCGCATGCAAATTTTTAGAAAACGTAATCGACTTGCTGCTGTCTACAGCAAATTTGTTCATACAATATGAATTGACAAGATTCCTTGGGGATTATTTGAAGAATGCCTACTATACTAATACCATTTTTACTAATAACACGGGAAAGGAAAACTATTTTCCCCTACACACGACACAACCGTCTACTATAGTCGAATGAAGCTTTCGACTCAAAGTCATGTTAACATTTCATTTGAGGACAAACAGCGAAAGTTAACATTTTTTATCCAATTTCCTATTTTCGCCTACATGTGTAGGGAATGGTTTTCAACTTCAATTTCCATAATAATTTCAGCTGAAGTGTGTTCCTGCTCGTTCGACGGTAACGTAAACATATGCTTTAACATATCCAGATTGGATATCTTTTGAATCTTTGTACAAGGTCAGGATGAAATTGAACAGCACTGGATGCTGAAACTAGGCAGATAAGGAATAAATCACCAGTATATGTCCCACTCCAAAAGCGACGTGCATTCATTCGTGCACTTAATGCATACATAAATAGTGATTGAAGTATGTCCTTTTGAAAATAACAACGGAAAAAAGGGAATGTACCTCACTTTTAGCTTTGAAGCTACTAGTTCTCATAGTCAGAGCCATTTATAAAACAAACAAAGTTTCAATTTATTTTTATTTTTATTCCGCAGTGAGTCCATACCACAGTCGCCAACCTCGGAGGAACAGTTCACCTACGTCAAACATTGCAGCCATTCAACAGCCAAAGTTACCTCAGCTTCAGCTTCATCATCCGCAACTTCAAGAGGAAAATCAAAATTATCACCATAATAGTCATTTGCCAGAAGAACCGAGTAATGGAGCCACGGCGTCCTCTCTCATTCCCCCAACTGGGAGTAATGGGAATAACAATGAGAATGCATGTGTCCCGCTCACTAAAACATGGAAACCGAAATAACGTTCCGGGGAGCTTGGCTCATCATAATTCCCAGTATTACGGTACAATTCCTCCACGTAGGGTCGGCAGACATAGTGTCGTTGCTCCAGCAGAATCTAGTCTAGTTGCCTCTTCAGCTGCCAACACTGCTGCTGCTTTTCTTCCATTAAAATGTGGAACTGGAGCAGTCATTGTTCCCCACTTGAAACACAATTCTTTCATTAAAAGCGAGTATGTCCAGCTTCCAGGAAAAGATGGAATTGATTATGTGGACGAAGAGAACTTGAAGGATAAAGACGGTTCAACTAGCAGCAAAGAGAAAATGAACAAATGGAAGAATTGCTCAGACGTTGTTGATGGATCGTTCCGTAGAAAATTGCTTCTCCAAAAACAGTATCAACAAAAACTTCAAATGCAGCATCAACATCTAAGTCATCATCATCGGTTGTCGACGGAGCCCCCTGGAGAACTGTTTAAGATGAAGCATACTGTGTCAGAAGAAATTCCATATTATATTTCAACGCAGTAAATAAAATTGTACCGTCTCTTGTCACAGGACAAGACATATTGCTATCTCTCGTAATAAAGAGCGACAGCTTGTTAAATTAATGACAACTATGGTGGTATGCAGATAAATCTTAGGTATTAATTTTGTAGACAGTATATTATGTAGTTACACCATTAAAAACTTTTTGAAAAATTGAAGCACGGGGCAGGTGATTATGTACGTAATCCTTTAGTAGCTATAGTTACCATGATGTACTGTATAGGGTAACAACAGTGATACGTAAAAGTAGAAGGCTTTATGTGTAGAAGTTTTCATGCAAGAAAATGATTCTTGAATTGTCACTTTTATCATTTTGAACTGTATGAAATGGGACTGTATACTGTATTCACAAGAGCTACAAAGCATTTATCAGAACGTACATGTAAGTTGTGTAAGAAAGCATTGGTTGTTTGCTAGTTGAAGGGAGACAATGAAAAGCTTTTTGTATTCATAAATTTGGACGAATAAACAATGTTTCATGTCAACTTGTGTAATTTAGGGATTTAAGGGGAACGTATAATGGAGGAAAGCGCTAGATAGCTCTCTATTGTATGTTCTTATGTATAAATGTTATACATAAATTTCCTCAACTAAACTAGTACAAAAATTGTTGCTAGCACTTCCTGTACTATTCACTCCTGTCAAATAGAATCAGTATCATTTGGTTTGACGAGGTGCCAGTTAAAAATAGTTGTTTATCTCAAATAAATGATTTCATGAGACTTTCTGTATTTTTGGCTGTGAACCTGAGGTTTCCCTAATTGAAAAGTAGAAAGATGGCTATATTACAAACCTTTAAATTATGAAGATATGTATATTATGTATGAGGAGAAGTAATAGTTATTGTTTACCTACATATATGTATGTACTATATACACTGTACTGAATGAAGATTTAGGGGAAGGGGATACACATATATACCTACATGTAATTCGAGATTGTATAACGTTTCTTCCAATCGTTTGAGAGATTTACATATTTAAGTAGCTAGACAAATAGCTAGGAATGAAGAGACAGCACAATTTTAACCTGAGTTTATTTCTTTTAGTAATTTAGTAATAAGTAAAACTGTTTTATCATAAATGCTTGTAAGCAAGTCATTTAGTTTGGTGCTAGCGGTAGAAAACGTTTGTTAAACCTATATATATGTACATATAAAATTACGTACAATGCTATAAATGTGGATGAATTGATAAATGGTGCTGAATGTAAAGAAGTCCTAATTAGTAATGTACTGTGTGTGTCTACTTGTGTGATGATTTCGTATTCGTAAGCTAAGCGTCTAATTATAATTAGCTATACAGAAGGTACCGATGTTAGTATTAAACTTATATCCAATTTAAAAAATGCTAAAAAGGACAGTCAAAGTTTAATTCATTTCAATCTACCGGACTAGGCCGTACCCAAAAAAAGTTAAAACTTCACGATTTCTTTTTTTTTTAAATCTTCTACAACAACATGACGACCTAAAATTGTTACTATATCTAGCATTTAATTATGTATTGTTCAGTTATATTTTGACTTATGGTTTTCATGGTTGATTGATTATAACAATGTTACCAAGAGCCAATAAAATGTCTGTAAGTCAGTCTTACTGACTTACTGACTTCCGTAAAATATGGGTGGAGTTAATTTATACGTTGGCCAGTCCTCCCCCGGTAGATAGCCGTGGCCGTGGTTTCCGCTTTAGTTTAGTATAGTTGTTTAGTTTGTCATAGCGTTGAGTATAAGATGCAATGCAATGCAATGCAATGCAATGCCTGTCCGTGTGAACTATTTTCAAAATTCTTCCCTGGTAAATAGTTTAGTTCATTACCAAAAGTAGTTTACAACGATTGCTGTCGAAAAACTGCAAATGCAACTTTTACTGCCCACAACACTAATCCGTAAAATCAATCCTGATTGGGAGAATTTTATTTATGTACTTGATTACAAACGGCGTGTAAGTGTAAACCCAAGCAAAATACACTTTGCAAATTAATGTTTTTAGCGGCAGCTAATAAGGCTATCTGAAAAATTGTAATTACTGACAATAGATATAGTTAGATGATATAGGCAATAGTTTCCTTATCATTATTAGCGGTTAGTTTGAATCACAACACTTTTTTGGACCCAATCTAAATATCTAATGAACACCCAATTTAAACCACTGTTTCAGCGACGAAACTAAAATCAATCTCAACACAAGTATTGCATTAAAATTTCATTTAATCTCGTTTCCTTTGAAAAGTGATAATTTTATTGTACTATTTCAGCTATTTAGAGCTAATAATTTTACATTGAGAGCAATTATTCTGTACCCACCTTCAAATTGTTTCAACGTATTTACGGATAAGTTTAAACGTGTCAGTTAATTAGACCGCCCCCATGAGATGTTAAGAGGAATCGTTACTAATAAAAAACTGACAAAAATATTGAAAATTGTAGTGTTATTACAATTTATTAATACATACATAAAATTCAGTTTTGATGTTAAAGTTGTAGTTTTTGATTACTATTTCACGACTACTCACTTAACGATTAAAATTTAACTAACATGAGTTGAAATCATTCAACTCAGATATGTTACTATAGGAAATAAAACAATTTAATGTAGTCACAGTTTTCCTAATTCCTCTTTCACTCTTTCAGATTGTCAGAATTTATATTTTTTAAATATTTTGTTTTACATTTACTGTACTGCTTAATTCATAAATGGATTGAGTTAACATTTTACGCAGATTATTAACTATTTTGTTTAACCAAAAAACTTTATCCGCTCTTACATAATAATATATATCTCTGCTGTAATTTGTGAAAAGAAAAGTAGAAGAGAATAAATTATTTTATAGTCAAAGAACGGTCATTTTTACTTTACTGATGTATGTTTTAAATTTTCATTCAGCAATATCGTTACGTATCTATTGATGTTTACTAATCGTAAGACGTGTTGCATTTACTCTTTTAATTCGGCCAGTAAGAGACAAATAACAATCTTGCTAATGAATGATTGAATGCCCAATTATAATAAAAACTTTAAATATTTAATAACACACAATATTACCAATGTGTTTTATTCATTCTCAATGTCAATATTAATACACTGAACTCTGAATTGATTTAAACTATTTTTACATAAGACATGGATTCACCCAGTTTCGAATGAAATTAAAAACTAATCTAATTTCTACACAGATGACAGAAGAGTATGATATAATGCTACATCCATTAACAAAGCTGTCAAGCAATGTATATATCATACATAGGTGTAATTTCTGTACGTTAGTGAAACGTGAACAATGACTCCTTTTTCCGGTTTACCATCACCATGTAATACGAACATTGTTTAATATTAAATGTTGTTATGAAAGTCATGTTGATTTTGTGGAACATGATTGATAAAATATATAATTTTATTTACCTTGCGTCTGTTTTAAATAGTCGAAAGTAGATAGCTGCTGTGAAGTGAATGAGTTATGAATGGCAAGCAGGGAAAACTTGTCTACGGTGGTGATGGTTTCTACGGAAGTAACAGTAATGGTAATAATTTGTCAGTAAAAAGGATAATTGAAAGCTCCATTCACATCACAAAATATTTTGTCTTTTCTCTATTCACTTGCTCTTTTGTTAGTCAAAGATGTGTTTTATTGATTCATTTTACAATTATTATCATAACTTACGATTAATGTGTTATGTTACCTTGTTATTTCGTACATCACACTGATCACACTACTTATTGATAAACCATAAATTTATTGTCTAACATGGCCCTACTGTTTGTAATTTGTTAATCTTTACATAGATTTCAATAAATAATTTTAGTATCACAGTGCAATTGCATTTTCATACCAACATTCAAAAAATTATTGGTATGGAGTGTCCCAAAAAAGACAATTTTCATATTTTTAGCTTTTTTAATTCTTCAAGGAACATAAAAATGTAAGTTTCATCGATAAATTGACTGTTTTATATGTATCAAATATATATTGTTTTAGGCGCCTGACGTTTGATTTTGGCTCAACCTACATGAATATTTTTATTACTTAATATTAACGTTTTTTTATTTTTGGGGTCACAGCGAAGTGGGTTTCAGTTTCAGTTACAGCCACAGGTACAATTCAAATTAAGATTCACGAATTTATATGCTAAAACATGATTACGCCCTTAGGTCGGTTGGAAGATTTAAAAAGTGTTAGTATACTATTCCTACCAAGTAAAAAAATACAATGCTACCTTGGATGTTCTTGGCGACGTTCAGACGTCAAGTCATTACCGGTGTAGTGACAAATTTTTGTTTTTCAATCTGAACC
>JAHZNB010003489.1:0-17907 GCA_027744295.1 Callyntrura guangdongensis
CCCAAACAAAATTATACCTCAAAATTTATACAGATAGCTCATTATTTACTGAATACTTTACTGAAAACAAACATTATTATGAGAGTATTGTGTAGCTAAAAAATTACTTCTTGTTTAACAGGACATATCGTAATAATAAGTGACATGAGATTTATGAAAAAATGTGGTCGTCGTTGTAATGTAGTATTATTAGCTGTTGCTAAAGCTTCCGTTATTCCACACTCTTGATAACTAATGCCCTTCTGCGGTACCCCAGAGACTGTATATTATTATCTTGGGTTTGAGTATGTCATAACAGCTGCGCCAACGAAGAATTTTGAAATTTGCAGATATGTACGCCATGGACCACGGCGCATGGTAGAACTTCCAAAGCAAATTGTCAAACTAATTAATTTATTTCAAGTAAACTTCCATTCACACGCCTTCCTCATCGCGGTTAGATTAAAGGAATGAACATAATAGGGAAGGGAGGATTGCGAAAAGCATTTCCACAAGTAGGTACATTAATTTACGCTCACATCATGCATCATTGTACATGACACTTCCAATTCAAGCGAATCTGATAATTTACAATGGGTTTAAATCAATAGAGAATGTTTCTCTGTGTATCAACTTCCCACAAACAAATAAAATGTCTACATGGATGCCGCAACAAAATCTACAACCATGCCAAATAAAATTAATTAGTCTTATATAAAATCAATGTTAATTGTCTGTTGAAATCCCCTAACTCATTAGGCTGGGATCAGAATACCTACCTAACCGCTTTAATGTTTACAGATTTTAAGTAAAGACAGACCACATTGTATATCTAGCGTAATCTGGCAATGCCATTTAAACACTACTTCTATACTGCCACCATTACCACTGCTGTCTATTTTCCTCGTTTGGTATCCCGTTCCCCGGTTTAATAATGTTATGGTTTAACATTTAATTAGGGTAAGTTCTCCAATTTAGTAACTGGAACGTTTGTTTACCATGAAAATCCCGCTTGTGTAGGTATTTGGATTGTAATTTTCTCTACAACAGAAGCTACTGCAGTGTTTAGTCAAACAAAATTACTGAGTCGAGCAATTTACACAACAAAACGCCCTTTATAATACTATGCGACATGGTATGACTGAGCTTGTTACATACCCTTTCCTTCCAGTTTCTCGGAAGTGTTTAATCAAAATAAATTTTGCAAAATGTCGACTATAAATAAGTTGGTAGATTTAAAAACTTTTATGAAAGACGGCAACGAACAGCCTAAACAGAGGTACGGTTCTCGTTTATATGGTATTTTCAGTCAACACAAAACAGAAAACGCTTTTTGGGAAATCCTTGGAGAATTACAGTACAGAAAGTAGTGGTTGCATGAAATACAACAACGCACAGGAATATAATATGTACCTGCTGCTGTTTACACTCTTCTTCAAATTCCTAGACAAAGTCTCATTAATGGAAACGTAGAGAGAGAGAGAGAGGTGGCAGAAGACACGATATGCAACACGGCAAATATTTAATAAATGTATGACTGCATACCGCCGCCCTCTGTACAATGATGAATTTCAGCTAACAGTGGAGTGTGCAGTGACGAGTTGTAGACGCTCTGTTTCATTCTTACTCGAAATAAATTTCATATTATATACAATAAATAATGATGATGAGCGTGAAGGATATTTCGGATGAGCGCATGTACACATCACGTTAAAGGCCCTTTTCCAACGAGCGAACCGACATTGCCACACATTTTCTCGTTACTCATTACTATTATTACTGAGCTGCTGGTTGCTCGCAACAAGATTCTCTGTTTCTAGATTCATCCGTCTTTTCCCGTTGTTGTCACTGCATTTTGTCTTGTTATTTCCTTGTCTCTCATTGTCTCCGGACGGATGATGATGCACAGAAGAGAACCCATTGTAATACTCTCTGGTTAAACGTCTTCCTTCACCAGAATCAGGAACATAGATGTACTCAAGCAGAAGTGTATGTGTTGGGAAACTCATATGTTTTAATAGCACACACAGATGTCTATCTAATCTGTACTCAAAGGACTGAAAGAGGCATGGACTCAGAAGCACTCATCTAGATCATCTCGTATTAATACGTTCCACATCCCNATGTTTTAATAGCACACACAGATGTCTATCTAATCTGTACTCAAAGGACTGAAAGAGGCATGGACTCAGAGGCACTCATCTAGATCATCTCGTATTAATACGTTCCACATCCCCTTGCCATTTTCCAGCGAGAGACTTTCCACTCTCTCTTGTAATCAGTTTGACTCACAGGGTACAAACTTCTCAGTGCAGTGTAACGACTCGACGCACTGCTTGTAAGTATTAATATTGTGGTCGGTAAATGTATATCGCGTACTGGTATGCAAAATAATATTACATGATGATACTCGTCTTTTCTCTTACTGCGTTATCATTCATGCAGTCAGATAAGTTATCTCACATTTTCATCTGGTTTATCATCGTGTGCAATTCCAATGGTGTACAACTCGCCCCGTTGTTGTTCAAATCCACGGTGCTCAAAGGGGTATGCGTTTTCATAGGAATATTTTAAACAGGAGGAGACTTGCAGTCGCCGCTTTGCTTTTCTCTGCTTTTCTCTCGGTAATATCTCATATTATAACGCCAGGAAGCAACCATGTTGGAAAATTGTCACCGACGACGCTGCTGTTGTTGGTTTGTCTCTCTGGCAATGCTATGTTACTACTAAACTCACTGACAGAGAAACTGAAAGATTTAAAGGAACACTGGGACGNTTGCTTTTCTCTGCTTTTCTCTCGGTAATATCTCATATTATAACGCCAGGAAGCAACCATGTTGGAAAATTGTCACCGACGACGCTGCTGTTGTTGGTTTGTCTCTCTGGCAATGCTATGTTACTACTAAACTCACTGACAGAGAAACTGAAAGATTTAAAGGAACACTGGGACGATAAAGCAAATTTTAAAAACCTTGTAGTTGTAGTTGTAAGAGTGTGTAGTCTTGTGTCGATATCAAGCTGATGAACAGTTTGAAGGATTTAGCGTCATTTTCATGGTCCTCTTTCATCAGACTGACTTACAATGAGATAACGTTTATTTCGAATTCCTCAGTGAAATGAACGATATCAAGGCGATATGAGGAAACCCGTTCTTGATCAAAACCTAAAACTAAAGCTATCGGTGATGTTTTTCTAACACAGAATATATTATAAGTATACATACATTCATACATACATGTATACATGTATATAATGAAGCGAGGTGGTGAATTTTTTATATAAAAATGTTTGGAGCACAACTGTTCTCCCTAGCGACATTTTTTCCTACAAAATTGTTATTGTCGAGTCAAAGCTGGTTTGTCTCGTTCATCTCACTCGACTCTTGAATCTGTGTTTCATTTTCTGACGTGTACGCGTGTAAGTAATTACAAACTGAGGGAAAAATAGCAAAAAGCATAGAATATTATAGAAATTTTCAGCTACAAGCGTTATTGCTGGGGAGTAATGGTTTTCTGCAAGGACCCTCGTCACTCTCGTTGTTGGTTTAAGGAGCATCCAACATATTTAGCACCCAAATACAAAGGGAGAAAACTGCGGTAGGAGATAATGATAATAGACTGAGTGAGTACTGGTTTGCACTTTGCACCGATATGTTCGTCAGGTAATTCAAATTTTTTCTCTCTAGGAAAATAGCCATTACATAGATTATTTACTTACACGAACTTAACTGGTTAACACTGTTTTTTAGGCTTAATATTTAAAGTACTATGATGACTTCGGATAGCAAAGTACTGTGAGATTTTTTTTAAATACTTCCGAATTTAAGTGCTAAATATACCGGTCACCCTTTACTAGTATCGTCTCCATAGGTATCGATCTCGTGACTGTTCTGAGACCTCTAAAGAAGTACGTATCTATTTTCATTGTCCTCGCCTATCATTGTTAGCTATCACCAGTTAACGTTCCTACGTACAATTTAGTTTTAACCATCCTAAATCCCAGACCAATTTGCATATATGTATGTACATCATTTAGATTGCGTTGTTTGTTGCTTTTACAACATGTAAAGTCGTAATCGCTTCATCTCGTAATAGTTCCATTTAATAAACACTCCTATTAAAATTGTGCGACGCATACTAGCTACCAGAAGATGAATTGGACACATCAAAGTTGCAGTCTACCGTGGTCTGTCTACGACGTCTGTTTTTTTGCCTTGCAATGCAGCAGACTAGTTTTTATTGTCTATAAATTTACTACAGCATAATCTAAATTGATATTTTGTAAAAGTTCTCAAGAACCATCAACCAAATCGTAACCCATTTTGACCAATGAAGACGACCCATGCTCACGGTTGACGATTAATTTATCTGGCTATGAAACAAAATGTCTCAAATCTGTTCCGCTCACTTTTTGTACATTTCCTACTGCAGTAGGAGTATATACTGTCTAACCTCAGTTCATGAAACGGCATGATTAGTTCCTATAGGGACAAGTATAAGTATTTATGTAGGCTAAATTAGTTTTTTTTCTTTGCAGAGTCATTTGCATATAGGCATTAGCATTCCATTTTTATTATAAATAAATAAAAAAGAATATCGAACAAGATTTTTGTGCCGATTTGCACATCATTTCATTACAAATTCTTGGCACGGCAGCCATATTCGTAAATTAGAGAGGCATGTTGTACGGTTGTACAAACGTATGTCTTTTTTGCTTTTTACTTGTCTCGTCCGTAGGATTATTATTATTATGAAGCACAAGGCATACTACAACATCATCTACCTACGCGAGCTTATAGATGAATAGCGAGATATTGTGTAACAACACTACACCAGAAACTACAATATTATATTCCTAAATAAATTGAGAAAGTTAGTATAAAAAGAGGAGAGAAAGAGAGGCGCATTTTCGCGTCAGGTCACCATTCCGCCACCAAAAAGAACACAATTGACAAGAGCCAGCGACCCTGATCAACCTGTCATAATGTAGTCGACGGTATATATAAATATACTCTGGCTGCTGTTGTGATGTGCTTTTGTCTTTAGCTCCTTTTGATTTTTACTGCCTCTCGCTCACAAATTGTATTGTGTTGTTAAAGCATTCATAAACCTGCCACTACCAAAACAACAGCTTCGTTGAAAAAAATACTGGGACAGTTTTCTACTTGTAATTTATTCTACGAGAGACTTTGAATGAATCGAGAAGAATTGAAGAAAACATAATACGCGAATACATTACATTGTAGAAACAGATTGCGTAGCTTTTGCAGGCTTTATCTAGTTATATACGCTTCATATGCGCAACCTGATTATATATTGCACTGGCATAAACCCGTGTACTTTATACCGAATCATGATTTTTGTTGCGGGATCATGAGGGAGCGATTGTGACTCCATGAGTGGCAGGTCATTATGTTTTTTAAAAAGTCTGTGTCGGTCATCTTTGTCTCGCCACTTTTTGTTTCGTTCCTTTTTATTTGCGTTTTAACATGTTCGCGTTCCATTGTATAGTATAGTGATAACATGATATGGCCGCGACGCAGTAGCGGTTGTGATGCAGATTCGGGTTTATTTACCGTGCTACAAAATGTATCAGGACTCAGGGCATAACTATTTCCAATGGCATAACACACGATGCTAATGCTTCTCTAATTTTAATTGCTATTTATCTACATACATACCCTGCGCTATGTGTTGAATATGATGTTGTGTGTACGTTTTTGTCTGTTCTTGGGCCGTCCCGACGAAAAACTCTGATTTTTGGCGATTTTGCCATACATGTTTGCATTTTTTACTGCCGTTACAACCAACTCCTGCTCTTTTTGGCCACAAAATGGAAAACGCTACATGACACGCTATATAGGTGTACATAAAACGAGGACTAAGAATGAACTGAACAGGGTATAAAATACAACTAATGAATATGTGTGTAGGCATACATTAGATTCTTGTGCGATATGACTTCATTTTCATACTTTTTCTGCTCCACTTTTGTTCGTGCAATGAATGGGTCGCTCTGCTCCACAGTTTTCAGCTTGCTATTAATTGCTACCTATATTAGCTGAAAATGGTATTATCGGATTGTGCATGCAGGAAAAATATTACAGTTGTAAGTAAAATGTACACTCCTAGATCTAGAATGGGCGTGCTTAATCAATTTTTCTGAAAGGCCACATTTACCGTCCGTGTAAATTACGCCGTTCGCCTGACTCCGACCCTCGCGCTAGTCTTTTAACACTTTCAAAGTCCAGTGCAAGGGGGAACTCTGCCTTGGTACTGCAAATGTAAACTTCTAGCGTACGAGAATCGTTTCTGGTCTCCTGTCACGTGATCGTAATGTAGGGTTGTTTTCTTTATGGTAACATGGCATTTTTCTTTCATTATAACAGCAGGTGAAAATTGAAAATGAAATGATGCGCTGCAAGTCTTAGAAAAGGTTATTAATACGAACGCACTTTTGTCAGGCTGTAAAAACGACATCGTTTGGTTAGTATTACTATGTTACTACGACCACGGAGGGAGAGTTTAAAAAACAACCATTTTTGTGCCAAGTTTATGTTGCCATCGCTGTGGTGTAAACTAGAACCACCGGAGAGATGACTATAATGTACGTATTCATTTTTTTCTTTTGCATTAATTACTAAAATGTGGCAGAGACTTGCTGGGATGTGGTCGCACCAACTGTTCAAAATACTTTTTTGTGGATAATGGGGTATCTCTAGCTGAAGAACATCTCTCGCAAGTCGCAATGAAAAAAGTCATTCCCAGGTCTTATGAAACGATGCGCAGCAGCAGATTCCCTTCACATTCACAATACACTTAACCCATGGTAAATCAAATTTAATGCCTTTACTCGGTGGTATGCTTCTAATTTTTATGCTGCCCACCCTAGGTGACATTTTCCGAGCCAACTGGTCTTTTGCAACTGAAGAGATAAAAAACAACAATACGTCACATTTTCACAAAAAAAGTGGACCCAACAACCAGGCTAAAATCAAAAGCATTTACACATCACACAGAAATTTCGGTATTCAAACGTCAACATTGTTGTTTTTCTGCTGTCGTTTTAGATATTTTGTACGAAACGTATTGAACTATTGGGAAATTTCAAATTTATAATAAAGGAAGAGAAAAGTGAATGACGTCAGACGACGAAGAGAAACAGATATGAACGGATTGATAAAATGCTCAGTTAATTAAATGTGTTGTGATGCAAAGAATATTCGCTGAAACTTGTGATTTGATGACCACATCTGGGCCGTTGCATCAAACCCCTGTCATCATGACTGAGCGTTGTTGACACCTCTTTTCATAATGATTATAATTATTACGATGCCAAACGACAAAATTAGCACGAAATAGGCTTAGGAACGGAAGGGAGATTTTCTCCGAACGCTACGGCTGCATCATTAGATGAGATAAAGTGTGCAACTTTGAGAAGGAAAAAAGTTTTGTGGGATACAAAACTAATTCCACAAGGAACCGCTACAAACAGGCAAGTACCTAAGCATTTTCGAGACGAAGAGCATCTCTCTAAAACACACAAATTGGTTTCGTTAGCTTCACACTTTTGTTACTCATGTGTTGGGTCTGGGTCTAAAGCGTAGGGATGCTGATGATAATGATACGGACTTTAATTACGACTCAATTTGATTCACATATTTTACTTTGCGTCAGCGCCAGTAAAGCTTAGCGCCGTTCAACTTGAAGTGCATATTATGAACGACAATGCAATGCCACGGAGCAATATTTAAAAAGCGTTTAGTGTTCGCGTCGCGTCGCCAGTAAAAACATTCCTTCTCGTTTAGAGGAAACCTTGTGTATGTGTCTATGTGACTATCAGTTTTTTTGCGGTAACAGCAACTTGAAAAGGCGAAGGAGACATGTAACAAGGGTTACAAGTAGAGTGAGTAATGATTACTTACCAATTATGATGGCAGTCCAAATCCAAAAAAGATTGGCTCGGCAAGAAAACGACACTAATGACAATGCAGCACTGTCACTGCCACCACCCGCAGCTCTCTGTATTTCTCCCATTTTGAGTGGCGTTTTAATCTATTTCTCTGTACTGATACTGAGATGGTTGTATAGGTATAGCTGTATGTGTACGTAAAGTGTGGCTTCTTTCTCCGTCCCTCTCTCTGGAAGAGGAGGAGCGCGAGTTAATTTGAGTTTAATTGTCTCTGAAAATAGAACGGAGTAAACGATCCAACAATGTCAATTGGTGCAGCCTCCTTCTTCAAACTTCGTTTTCCTTCTGAAGAAGCCAACAATAAAATTGGCGCTTGCGGTCCAGCCAAGCTCACACTTGCACTTGTCATTTTCATTTTTAAAGTACCATTCCAACCACCATAGCTTATTTCATTTCCTTTGGAGCTTTTAATGAATTCCGAGAGATACCAATTATAAGTTAACATATGACACCAAAACAGTTTCTTTCTTGTACAACGGCTGCGTCGTTTCTTTCCTCGAAATTACGTTGATTACCTATAGAACGGAAATAGAAAAGTGAGCATTCTGAAGGAAGAATAAACTTGTGTCGACAAACAAAGAAGATTACTGTGTACGCTTGGGTTTAATACATGCACACCGACTACTACAAACAAACTTCAATTTCTTTCGCATTTCAGTGTTGGTTGATCATGTCGTATTTTATGCAAAAAGTTTTCAGCAAAATAGAAAGGAAGAATGTAACATCGCGAGGAGCTAACTACAAACCGTTGGGTGAACTTCTAATTGTCACTGTAATATCCGAATGAACAATGCCTTTTTTACAGAGATACAACCAGGTCGACATCAATGTTCTCCTCACTTTCTAAATCTAATCTTATTACCTTTATCGCCCATAAATTCATTGTGTGAATGGCGTATTGCGTGATTGAGGTATTGATTGAATTTCTGGGGCTTAAAACTGTGAATACTGAGCATGAACTGTACTAGAAACCAGATATTTCATTTTCCACGGTATTTATTCTTCGTCTTGCCTGTAGGTAAGTAAATTTATCATACGAGCACCTACGACAACCTACATACACTAGGTATGGTATACTGGCATCTGGCCCTCATTTTGAATCCTTAATTTTACTATCGCAAACTGGCAAAACTTCCTACGGAGAGAGCTACGTTTGGCTACATGTTGGGTAGAGAATTGCCTTCATGAAAGCAATAAATTATAGGCACTGCCAAATCCTGCAAGTCTATAAAGTATAAACTAAAACGATTCTAAAATCAACAGGAGATAAAAAATAAATAAATTTTCAAAGAACCAAATTTACATGTAAATCTAACTCATCATTTCCATTTTACTAAGGAATTTAACAACGTGAACTACATTACCACACAACCTTGTAATTTATTCAACTTGCCATCTCTCTTCACCTGACATCTGATTTCAATTTCATTAAAACAATCTACAAACAAGACGCATAGAATAAATGCCGTTGTCTCAAAGTATCTAACTTTATAAAATCGTGCTAAAATATATATGCAAACCCAGAATTTCGTAAAGGCATGCAACCAAATTCCAATCGGGCATCCACATAATCAAAAAATGAGAACTAGTAACAACAGGTTAGATGAGACTCAAGAGACAACGCGAGGATTATGGAAACATCCAATCATTCCAATACATAAGCCTAGTTGTTCATGCAATTTTCATTATTATTATTATGTGCAATTTTATTCCTTGTCATAATGTATTTTTATGACTATGAGTACATGTATAGATATGCATCAAGGCTTACGGAAAAAAGTTTACCATGGATCTCTCGCTTCAATCGACAATTTTTGGAGTTTAAACAAACAAATATGTGCAATGTGAGAAAAGTGGTGATTATGAACACCCTTGCCGGATCACACACACAAACACACAATTCGTTCGGTTCTGCTTCGGGAGAAGGAAGCACACTTTTTCAATAGCGATGACTAGATTTGCATCAAATATTATACAAAAACCATCATTGTCGAATCAATGTCTCGTTTCATAGGAACGAGTCAATTCTCATCACGCCATTTCTCAGAGATGGTCTTTGTTTTGCAAACAAAATGTGTGTGATTAACAAAGAGTTACAACGATCACGTTTTGATGATCATTCAAACTTTTGTCATTCAACTTGACGGTGTCATCTGTCTCTACCACGCTACCAACAAGAGTTTTGCATAAATGCAAACAGTGCGGCATCATGTTAATATTTTGTGTTTTTCACGAAATGGCACGCGTCCGCGGTTGGTAACCTTTTATCAGAGTTGTAAATATGAAACTTTTGGAATCTAATACGGGAATAGTGTGCATGTGTGTGCGCGCCCAGCAAACCATCTCACATTTTTATACCATCGCACAACATTCATTATACACACGTCAAACTTGCACAGAATCACCACAATATGAATTGTTACTATGAGTTCATCGTTTATCGAAAAGTGAACCCACGCAAGGCTACATAAACTAGGGCTTAATATTAAACTTCTGCGGTAAATACATACATACGTCTGTTTATTAAATCTTTGCTGGAGCTACATTTATAAACGAGTAAAGCTGAGCGTCTCAAATGTTAAAAGTTCAAATGTCAACTGGATTTTGGTAGGTACACAGAATGCTCGTTTGTTTGTAGCTTACGTTTTTGACGTTTCCTCCCAACAGAAGTGTACCATGCCGCAAGAGTGGAATTTCTCGCACGGCTTCTGTATAGTTACGTAAAGCGCAGCAGCAGCGATTGTGGCCAAAACCCATCACTTGCGTAGACTTCCCAGGAATGAGGTGATCTTTATCTGGAAATTTCTGAGGTCCCAAGAGAAATTTCTTAACTAACACTAATAACAAGTGTCCTTATTGACGAACCTACTTACTCTTCATTGTCCTCTGCTAAAGAGCGTCTAAAATACTATTCTCTACTAAACTTAAAGAGCTACCCGTTGTCTAGTGTCCTGTTCCGAATAACGGGCGACGAACCAAGAAAATGATAACAACGTCACGATATCCCCCAACTTATTGAAGTCCTATTTTATCAATTCGTTATTAATCACGGACACCACATTTTCGGAAACTTTGACGAACGTCTGCACGCAGTGACAACAAGCGCGATATATACCGACAGAGAAACAGAGAGCATGAATAAAACCCAAGTAGAGCAACAGACATCCCGTAAACAACTAAACTAGCAAAGTGTTTCTTTTCTCAAACTCATAGTGAAATAGCCCAACTCGCAAGTTGGATTCATCATGCAAGAAAAGAGGGAGAGCGAGCGAGAGAGAGAGACAAGTTTCCTCGGGTACGGCTAAGATATGAAAGGCAATTGCATGATCCTCGTCTCGTCAAGCAACGCAGCACGAAGTTTGCAGAGAGCAGTCATGGTGGTGGCACTGGTAGTAGTAGCAGCAGCAGTTGTAGTTGTAGTTTTTTGGAGACTCACCACGATGATCAGTCAACAACGCTATAACATTACGCTACAGAGTATGTTGAAGTAGAGACGTGGTAACGTGAATTGCATGACTTCACAGTTGTGTACGTTCGTAGGAGAAGTAGCAGAGTGGATGTAACAGCCCTCAGCAGCAGCAGGCATGCTTTTTGCTTTTCTCCTGTTTCCAAAAAGAACAGAAAAGCAGTGCAATGTTGTAATGTCAGCGTATAAAAATATGTTTATTGTACGCTTCTCCAAGTTATATCAGTACAGTGTACACGGATAACATGGCATGGCCCTCTCCAATATTATACCCATTCAATTCTCCAAGAGAGAACAAAGTTTTCTAAACGAAAACTATAGAAAACACCCAACCAGCCTGAGAGAGAGAGAGAGAACTAGCGACGAGGAGCTTTTGCCTTTGCTCCCTTCTTCTCTTCTTACACAGGAACACAAAGTCGTTTATAATGCCTTTTCTTATTCTACTTGTCTGTATCTGGCTGGATGGAACATTTTTTCTCCCTGTGTACTAACCACCACTACCAGCAGCAGTAATAGAAGGAAAACGAAGAAGTAGTAGTAATATAACTAGTTTAGTAATAGTAGAACCAATACCAATGCAATAGTGGTGCTGGTTACTTTTGCCCTGCAAAGAGAGCCCAGTATATAGTATATCCATTTTCTCTTCTCCATTTCATTTACTCCATCCTTTCCCCCATTCCCCGTCTTCTTCTTCGTCATCGTCGTCGTTCTATTCATTGTATGAGTTGGTGTATGCAAGCGGGCATGTGTGTGTATATATACATCCTTACCTTCATGTACATAACTTTTTTTCGGGTCCGGTTGGTAAAAAAAAGAAAAAAATTCTCCACCATTCCATGTTCTCCGTTATATGAGTCGTTTTGTTCTCTCTTTTTCATTCTGAACGAAAGACATCAGAAAAGTTAGAAAGAAAAGAACTCAATTCCATTATTACATAACATAATATAAGCAGCAAAAACAGTTCGAATGCTTCTGCCTGCATCATCGCTGTTGCCCCTTACCGAAAAGACGACAAAATATATTTAACACATAGTCTCACTTATTGCATTACAGCCAAATGCAGACACACAACAGTCCACACAGAAAATGTTGCTGTTATGTTATGATGGCAGTGAATCAGAAGAAGAGTACTGAAGAAAAAAAAGACCCCTGCTTTGGTCCGCTTTTGTTACGTCGACGTCGTCCTCTTCTTTTTATTTTTTTTTATACTCACAGGTTATAATAATCGTATAGATACTCTGAGTAGATAGAGAAACGGGCATCTCGTCTGAAACCATGTGGTAACACATCTCCACGAGTAATGTATAATATTGTCCGTCGTCGTACGTTCGTTTGGTTTTTTTTTCTAAAAGCTACCCATAAACATTGTATCTTGATCCTTAAGCTGAAAACATCCTAAATCTCGTTTTCATCTTCTTCTGCACATTCTCTAGAAAACGGACACCCGGTCAAAGAAGGCCTTGGGGCCATCAAAGAAACCTATACGACAGCCTAAGGCAAGAGCCTGATGATGAAGCAAAACTCACAATCTATACGGTTTACACGCGTATTTGTTCATAAAATACATACATTCTCCATTATCATGCGTATTATGCATTTTGTAAAAAAACATATACATATGCCTCGCGCCCGCACGTAAAGTGAAAGAGAGATAGTGAAAAGAGCATTGTTGTGTGTGGGAGAATCAGAACTAAAATTCATTATCATTGTAGTTAGGATTACTCTTTTATGCATGTATTTTATCTCAACGAGAAATAAGGAAGGATTCATTCTTTTGTTCGCATTGGAATAAAATGTGAAAAGGAGATGAGCGAGGCGAGCAAGCGAGCGAGCGGACTCTCGCACTGACAACAACTTACACACAAAGTTGTAGTATTACTTCTCATGGGACAACAGAAGGAGATCAGTTTTTAGAGTTGGGATGATGATGATGATGATGACAATGAAGAACTAGAAGAATGTGTGTACGGCTGGACAATAGACGCAACAAAATGTACATCTTCTTGCTATGTGGTTGTTATATGTAATGAGATGCATGATCCCGAGGATGATAAGCCCTACGACTGTCCGCGACGTTACCACCTTGCGTAGCTAAACTACCTTGCTCACTTCTTATTGAAACACGGTTTAGTCATCCTTATTTAGTTTCGTTCCACCATTATCGTTGAATACTTCTTCCTACGCGTTACAGCATTACTGTAAGTGAATCCTGTGGCAAATGAAAGGTAAAAAACAAAGAGGAGAGTCAGCTTTGATAATATATGACTTGTCTGTTGTCTGTCTCCCTTTTCATTAATTTTATAAGAGATGAATACCGCCTAGCAGAGGTTATGCTGGCACTGGCATCAGGCGTAAAAGGGAACTAGGTAACAAGAGAATGAGGAGAAGTAAATTAATAGAGCTTTTGTGTTATTTTCTAACGTCATCATGAAAAAGGGATAAGCAGAAATACGGGGATGATGGCAAAAGTAGTTGTAAACGACTCCGAGTGCACTCAAAAGCCTTATTAGTGGCAAACACAGAGCACACCAGAGTCTGTTATAAAATCGTAAATGAATGAAGAAACTTTCTTATGGGACACGAGGAGGAAACATAATCTTTGATATTGCCTGTGACGGGGATACATAATACGGTAGTCACAGGGAAAACGCAAAAATATACATCGTCACATTCTTTGATCATTTGTGTTTGTACACGAGATGGTGGTTTGGTTTGGCAGTAAGCGTAGAGTTAAACAATCCGATTTAAAACTCATCGTTAACATAGCTCAATGAATCATGGTGGAAGGAGATAAAAGTGGTTCGCCTTTACGGTGTAGCTAAACATTATTAAAGTTTGCATTCTGCCCCTTTCTTGTTGTCGAATATTATTACATTTGACTTATTTGCCTTGATAACCTACCTAACTGTTTAATGTATCATACGATCTTTTTGTCACTAGTTCATTTTAAAGACCTCACCTACAAAAGTTTTACTTCTGTGGCATTCGCAAGGATTAAATAGAATGGGTTCCATGCTATCGATTTTCAGTATAAGACGTAACGTTATTTGAAACGGATGTTGTTCAATTCAAAATTTGGTATTGGTAGTGCATTTAAATTTAGTTACCTTTGTTGCATTAATCGATGTTTTTGTGTTCATATTAAGTATGAACAAAAAAACACACCCGATCCCCATTTACAATGATAAGTACAATTGAGCTTTGCTCTACAAGTAAACGACGTCATACTAGATACCATATTATGTGAAATAATCTTTAGTCCTCACCAAAGTGTATTAGTTGACAAAAAATACACTTATTGTTGTTTTAACCTGTTAGTGTAATTGCCTTGTAGAAAGGTTGCTAACTTGTTATATAAAATAAATAAAAATAAATAGTTAGTTATTGTAGTGAAGAAAGCAAAGATTAATACAAGGTTCAACTGGGGAATTTACCAAAATGGTATTATTATTAGTAGTAATGCCAATTAGCATATTGTTACAGATAGTTTTCGTATTCACAATAATTGCATTTCCTTCAAAATACAAAATAGACCACTAATTGTGCAATAAATTCGAAAGCAGTCATGTAGTAGACGCATATGGAAGTCCATAGTTAAGAAAAGGTACCTTATTAAAATTGAATCTTGTTTGGGCTCAGCAGCCGCATTTGTAAAGAAAAGTCAAGGTTTATACCAAAATAAATACGCTGTTAGGGCTGTTGGGAATAGTCCATATGCTATAACGACGTATTATTCTGTAAGGGTACTTATCTGAACAATGCCAATGAGAACTTAGTTATTCTCCTCACTCTTGGTTATAATTGGCTTTTATCCTCAATGGGTACTTATGATCTACTTTTCCCGACGAGCCGTAATGCTCATCTCATCTATGAAATGGCAAATTCCTGTGCTGTTCTAAAAAATATGAACTAAAGTTTGGTTTCACTTCAGCCGATGACGAGGAAACCCGACGTATAAAACACTACGGTAGCAGCAAAATTATGCATAAAACACTTGTAACCAAAGCTATGGCAGAAACCGTGAAGTACACACTTCACAGCCACTAAAAATAGGACACAGTGAAAGAAGTGGAAAGATTGATCGCCTCAGAATTATGATTACTATCCAACAGTCAACAACAATCCTGATTATTAGTTTTCCAATTCAAAATATTACAGCTTCTCTGAACTGAAAAAGGTTTAACAATAATACCGTAAATTGATTGAAAAGGTTGGGAAAAATCGTGGTGACAGTTGTTCACCAACGATTCTTCGCTTGCCAATTTTTTTTATTAGAAATAACATGCTCGCAAAGCAAAACTTTGTTCTCGTTCAATGTGCCCCTTTTTTGTTTATTCATTGTTAATAGTTAGTAGTACAGAAACCAACATATCAAATTTGCAAAGCTTATAAATAGCTTACAAGTTTTTCCACTGTGTGCTATTTTCAATTTCTCTCTCTATTGATGGCATCCAATATATATAATTAACGAATTTTTTTACGTTTTGTTGTTAATATACGATACTAGTTTTTCTAGTTCATTGTAAATTTAAATTGGTTGTAGGGACAATTTTTTAAACTAATAATGCATCAGATAATGGTGAAAGTAGTTATGCTTGTTGTATTTTTCCAGTTACCATTTATAGACATGCATTGCAAGCAGTCTTACTATCGCCGGTTATTTAACTCGATGGGTAACAAGTTTTCTTGTTTGCATAAAATCGTGTAGAAAAATACCAATTTACATCCTTTATGGGAGTTTCTAATTGTATAGACCAGTTTGCGTTTCATTCAATTCCAAACAATTGCTCCGGCAGCATTATGAACATTACATTATGAACGTCCGGACAACCAGGACTCATATTTGTCCCAAAAGTACCTCTGTGACGGACGGATTGGTTGAACCCTGTGTACCAACAAGAATCACAGTAAAAAATATTGTTCGGTTGATCATATTCGGATAGGTAATTGTAACGTGGTCGCTGAAAAACTTGTGGCAATATTATTGTTGCTGTCGGTTGTTGTTATCTCGTACGGATGGAACTGCATATTATCACTGTGAAAAATAAGGAGTTGATAATGAAATTTTCATGCCGTTTTTTTACCCTGTTGCATTGCAGGTTCTTAGGACTATTGGTTGGATATCAGATCATTAGTGCTCATTTTATATGCAGGTCCATTTGTACTATTCTACTACCGATAGCAACAATATTAATAGGTAAATCTCTAATATACATAATATGTGGAAAGTGAATATATTTTTCCCTTCATTCCTCCTAACCCTAGCGGTAGAAACGAGGGATAACTTTGAACTTGCGTAGTCAACTTGGGAATCCATACCATCTGATACTATGGAGTTCCGGTGCAACTTTGCACCATTTTTTTAAAAAATTGGTTCGTTCATAACATCAACTCGTTAACTGTGTTTGCAACAATGTTTTTGACAACTGACATTTACTTACTTACCAGGGATGATCCCGGACTGTCCACAGCTCCGAGGGTCGCCATTAGTGAAAACTATGTAATTCGGATATGCTGATCACGAATATGAAGTCAGTTTGCTGTAAAACTGACATTTGATAATAATTTAGAAAAATTTAAATTACGACAAGCGCGTGCGTTTGCAATGCATGCATACTAACCAACTACAGCAACTGTTCTCCGTTGAACTATTATTTTCGTAACAACCAGGGATTACGGATTACATGAAGAAAAACTTACGTAGCCGTCAACCAACAATGAAATTTCTTGATCTGGACTAATCAAAGTATACGCTTAGTAGTATATAGTAGTACGCTTGCCAATTTCTGTAGAAATAAAGCTGGTGCTGCGAAAGAGATGACCAAATCATAGTAGTCAGCTGGCCGCCATTCAATTCATTTCAGTCGTTTTATTTTTCCGAAATAATAATTAATAATTGCCATTTAATTTTGTAATGTTACATTGTTAAATTAGCTCACTTGTTTGAATAAATGTTTGAATTCATAACTTGAAAGAATCAAAATGGATGGTAGTACATATTAGTAAGACTATAATACATTTTTCGCTTTTACTTGAAGGATATTGATTACTGGCATGATGACATATTATTTTGAAATGCTGCAAATATTACAATTAAGATACAATATAATTTCGAGTAGAGAGCGGGTGATGTGCTTGGCGGGCATGCATACGTACATACGTAGGTGTAAGCGTGCGCTTTTCGTAATTTAAATTGTTCTAAATTATTATTAAATGTCAGTTTTACAGCAAGTTGACTTCATTTTCGTGATCTGCATATCCGAATTACTTAGTTTTCACTAATGGCGACCCGCGGAGCTGTGGACATGCCGGGATCATCCCTGGTTAGTGTATTTTGCCAGAGAAAATCATGCATACATTCCGTAAAAAGAAACCCGCCTGGAATAATTCGAATATTTTTTATTGGGAAAGGGGACAAAATTTTAAACAGTAAAAGGGGCGAGAACATACTTACAATATATATATATATATATATATATATATATCCTTTG
>JAHZNB010003490.1:0-13171 GCA_027744295.1 Callyntrura guangdongensis
TTTTAGGGCGTCAGAGGAAGCAAATTTTGTTACTGCGTTTCCACTCTCCAATTTCTATAAAAGTGAAAGGGCTTGGCTTATTCAGATTCAGCTTTACTTAACGTGCTACAATTGTATCAGTATCAGTAAATACATAATAATAACTGTTTGACATACCACACCACAATTTAAAAAAAAACAATTTTCCAACAATAGAGTATAAAATAGGTATATCATCAGATAACAAATGCCTAGTCCATAACCGTAAGTGAAATTAAATCAGAGCTATTTCCACTGGAAAAACTGTTATTTGGTTAAACTTTTATCGATTTGTTTGACTTCAATATAGGTATATGCACAAAACATTAAACATACTCAGTTTTTTTTAACAATTTCAAATATTTTATTGTTACAAACTTAACTCCATTCTCTACTTCTGCGAATCTTATTTTTTATCATGGTTAAACTTAAAGAAGCTTATATTGTATTTGTGTCCTTGCTTCCAGGAAATTGCTCTTACCTAAAGTAAGCCGTAAGTTTTGAAATGGCTGATAGTTTTGTCTTGAATACTTTTTCAGTTATTTAGTATCTGCTTCTGAATATACAAATGCATATCGCATGTCAGAATAAGAAGAAAAGGAAATGAAGGAATAAGTTGATGTGTTTTTCCAAGTATAGTCTCGCAATTTTTTATTCATGTTTATTTATTTTATACACTTCCACCCACATTTTTTCTTCTTTTGTTGCAAACATGTAAGGCCAAAACCTCAACAGCATGGAAAAGTCTGATGCATTAAAAATTTTATATTAAAAAGATGTTATACTCCAAATAATATATTCCTCAGAACTCAAGTTTTTTTGTATCCGTCCCTAAATCGTTGGTTTTAAAGGGAGAAACTAACCTGATGTACTTGCCGGGATAACGCCTCAGCGGAAATAGTATCATATATTTTTGCTGAGCTTGATAAGCCTTTTGGTATGATGCGTTACATGACGTACAATAATAGAGTTTAGTTGGTGCACTTCGTCCTCTCCTTCGTCTCTGGAATACTTGCCAATGGCTTTTATAATTTACAGAGTGCATCCACATAAATACCTATGTGGAATTATTGTCTTGTAACACTAGACTGACCCAAATCTGGTTGGTTTTGCTCAACAACACACATAACCAAACCAAGAACATGCAGGTTAGAAAAACAGACTCACGAACACAGCTTAACCATTTTTAACTGTCTGAAAAGAAGTGCAGGGGTGATCAACATCATTTTGTGAAACACGGTAACACAACACAAGAGTAACACAATATGACATTTTTATTTAGTTATATAAGTAGATATTAGCACTATTGTGTCTCCTCTTGTGTGCAGACATTGCAACCGACTTGTCTCTTTTTTGCAACTCACTCACTGGTTTGGTTCACCTTACCAGAAAACCTCACTTCGAACACAATGCATCCTCCAAATAGCAAGTTTGAGATGTAACACTACCATAAGGATAGCCCGTCAATAAAAATGGCGGAAATCTAGACGTTCCTTCCAAAATTCTCTCTAAAGTTCACTCCAAAGTTATCTCTAAAGTTCCCTTCAAATGTCATATAAAGATCCCTCCAAAGATCTCCATGTATAACTCCATCTAATTTATAACTAATATCTAACCTAATATATATCCGATGCCTTTCATTTTTTAGTAGTTGTGGAGAGTGTCAAGTATCTTTTCAATACACTGGCTTAGTCGCTGCTATAGAGACGCCGATGAAAGTTTTGTATTGATACAGATTGAGGTGATATGATATTTTCGCTTGTCAGTTGACCTGGTATCGCCATATAAAATTTGAGCTAATTTGGCCATAAAGTTTATTTTTTGACCCCCCAAATGACCCCCGGGGGTCGACCAAATTTGCTCAAATTGCATCCCCAGAGATGCCACTAACCTAAGGCACCCATATGCTAAATTTGAGCCATTTTTGGTTAAAGTTTAATTTTTGACCCCCCGAATGACCCTCCGGGGGTTTACCAAATTTGCTCAAATTATATTACAGAGATGACACTGCCTTATGTGTGCCAAATTTGAGCCAAATCGGCTGAAGCGTCTAGCCTGTATAGTAATGACGGACAGACAAATACGCTAAAATCGCTACCCTGATGAAATATCTTTCATCTGCGTAATAATTACATATACTAACAACAAGGTGAAGCGATATTCTGACTAGTTTCATAATGCCATTCAAATCAGTCACATTTTATTCTCGAATCTTGTATTGCTGAACTAGCTGAACTACTAAATAGGAATTCACTTTATATTTAACAAGACTAAAAATGAGATATGGAGAGTAACAAATATTTTACATTTTTTACACTTGAGAAAGTCACAAGTAAGTAAAAAACCAAAAATCACATGTTGAAAATATTCAGCATGATTCCAGATTCCAAAAACGGGACAAACCAACTGTGCAGATTTACATTTGTCAAAAGCTGAGTTGACAAAACCAAAAGACGTTGTTGATGTCATGGTACATCCCCGAATCCAGTAGTGTCATTTTATGATAACGTCATCCATTTGCTGTGCAATAGTTGATAGTTTCTCCCTATCATTTATTTTCAACTTGTCGGTTGGATTATGGTCACGATTTTGCAAGCAGTGCAATAACGTGTCGCTCTAACAATCAAAATATATTATATCCCACCTAGCGCAAAGCATGGCAAATTTAATATCTATGGCAACTTCGTAATAATAAAGCCGTGTTTTCCCTTTTAAGGCTATAGAGAAATTTCTACAAAAATAGTTTATCTCACATTTGCATGTCTAAAATAATACCTATATTGGTTTGGTATGTTGTGCCAAAGTTACATAAATCAAATCATGCTCACGTGTGTAAGTGTTCGTTTTTAGTTTACGATACAATCAAATATCCATTTTGTCGTGGGTGACGGATACACGTAACATAATAACGCCTTTAAAATGTGAGGATGATCACAATATAACTGCAATTTGACTACTTCATTTTATTTATGGCCACCATCAACCACCCACCCGTAATAGCTAAACAGGCAGGAGTTCTTTACGTTTTTATAGCATGCAAATCACACAAGCGGGTATAAATCACGTTTCCAAGGGTGCATTTTGGTTTTTCTCTCTGGTGAAACTATGTAGCATAGCTTGGCTAGTAGCGTGCATTGTTAGGAAGGTCAGTGTTTTGTGCCACATGCACGTTATGTCTCCATTGATTTATGAAGTTTTGATGACTATACTTAGTACCCCACTGTGTGATGTCGGCCGATGCCATACCGCAAGAATCACCACATACAATAAATATTATTGGTGAAAGAGAAAACGTAAAAAAAACTACTTTCCTTTGCCACTTTGGCAGGGGCAATGAATTACGTTTTGTGACAGGATATATGGTCATGATCACGTCACATCAATTAGAGTTGTTCAAAATGTTTTAAGCTAATTTGAAATCAAATGTCAAGACTTACCAAATATATACACTTTGGCAGGAGCAATGAATTACGTTTTGTGACAGGATATATGGTCATGATCACGTCACATCAATTAGAGTTGTTCAAAATGTTTTAAGCTAATTTGAAATCAAATGTCAAGACTTACCAAATATATCCTCGGAATGTTTTGTAACTTTCTCTGTTTGCTCACTTTCCCGTTTCCTTGGTTCCTTTGCTTTAATCGACTTTCAATCTTCTCTTATATTTTTTAAACATCTAGGAAAATTGCCAATCAAAAGGTTGTGCTAGGCATATTCATTTCTCAGTTCATAATCCTTGAAATCCAATGTCCGAAACAATCATGTCGCCAACAGGTAAGTTGGACGACCAGCTTGGCTTCGGAAGTGTCGAGCCAATCAAAAGGTTGTTCTAGGCATATTCATTTCTCAGTTCATAATCCTTGAAATCCAATGTCCGAAACAATCATGTCGCCAACAGGTAAGTTGGACGACCAGCTTGGCTTCGGAAGTGTCGTTGATCGGTGTGTTGTACAATCGTACAACAACTGGTAAGGTTAACCATCAACATGTCATCTTCTTTGCTTACTATTAACCAGTAGTTATAGCAATGAAGTCTTGTTCCTTTATTTAAAATGTCTAAAAGTTATTTAAAGATGATTGCTTTTGCTTCTCGGATCCTATACTTATGGTTTAAATCGTTATGATATTGATATTATTAACTCACTCACACTGTTTCTTCCCTGACATTTTTCTTATAGTTTCGTATTCTCTAAATATACAATACCCGGTAATTACTACATAATCGTTTCACATTGTTCTAAAACTCTAAAAATACAACAATGCACTAGCAGACATTAAGTTTTTAGCTAACGGTCACTTTTCTTATTTGCTTGCCGAAATTCTAAAAAGCAAAAGTTAAATATAAGTTAAACAGTAGTTTGTCTTGCTCCTGCTGCATTATATCGTCACTAATCCACTTTCATTTCATTCAGTCAAACGAATGCAAATGTTCGAAAATGTCATTTATCATCAGAAGAGATATTTTTTGTTTCATTCAGATTCAGACTCATCACCATCACACCACTCAACAGTTGAGTAAAAGTGTTCTTCCTCACATTCGCCCCTCCATAGCAAAAACCGTCAAAACAAAATACCCTGCTGATGTTTGAGTAAATTCAAATTAGCGCGCGTCGTGTCCTTCCCACTGCTCGATATAGTGTGCAATTTTACATATGCAAGTTTGTGATGTTTGAATTGAGCAAAAAATTAAACTGCATCTGCGGGGTTGTCTAATTGCGGGTGTTCACCGTTTTTGAGAGTAATCACATGGTTAGTAGCCCCCCGTGATCCCCCGTTTTCAACATGTAATGCCATCAAAGTCGTTTCCTTAGTCCCATTATTATCGCCACCTGCCGGAGGGTGAACATTTGCTTGGGAAGGTCGGTGTTTCATGTGCGTGTTTCCGTTTGGTGGTGGAACAGTGGGCATTAAAAGAAGTTTGCATTGAATAACCTTTCGAAAAGCCTTGCGAAAATTGTCCGACAGGAAGGCGTACAAGATGGGATTGACGCAGGAATTTGTGTATCCGAGAACATGAGCAGTTATTTGGATTGCAACAGTGAGATCAGAGATTTCGTACAAGTGAAGACTTTTCAAGAGGAGTACGGTTTGAATTGGTAACCAGCAAATTGCAAACACGCCGACGACCACGACAACCATTCGAGTTACTCGTTTTTTTCCACGGAGCGATTGCCGAGAGACTCCTGCCGAAGAAACGGATTTCCAGAGGCGAAAGAGCATGCCGAAATATAAGAGACAGATGATTGTTAGAGGGATCGCGTATGAAGTAAGCATGAAACTGATCTGGAAAGCGGCGTGGTTGTATTCCTGGCGAAAGGTGCAAACAGCTTGATCTTCGAACGCATAACTGATGATAGCAAATAGCAAATATAAACAGTGAGTAAATAAACGATAAATTGAGCAACTATAATGTTACAACTTACGTAAAATACACGAGTCCATGTGCAGGGAAAGCTGGGAGACAGGAAAGCAGAACAATGATCCAGGTGATTGTGATTGCCCAATAGGTGTTTCTTTCCGTTCGAATAGACACGAAAATTATTCCAAAAAGTATGGGCACAATGAGGCTCACTATTCGCTCCAGCTCCCGACTGTCTGAAAAATCCTGCCAAGATGAAATTACGTAAAAAGGTCACGTACAATTACTTGTTATTACCATAATTGCAAGGCCATAAATTATATACCGTTGATCCGTCTATCATAAACGTTTTATACAACCAATTAAAATACGTATCTTGTTTCTCCGCTTCTCTTGCGGCGAAATGTTTCGTGCCGCTGCTCTATTTCAGCTTCCTTTCGTTTTTAAATTACAGGGTAGGTAAATAAATATATAACTTTCTTGGTACTTCTATATTACAGGCTATTTGCAACCTTGAGCGAACCTGGTAAAAAGTGTTTTAAACCTTGTTTTCTAAGTTTAATTTCACCGTCTCGGTCATGGCGTCTTTTCTGCCTTCTACTCAAATTTTATTACACCCATTTCTACAGTTTTATTATTTACGGGTTTCATTGACGGCACGTAGCATAAATGCATGCATTAAGCGAACGCTACAGCTACGAGTAATAAACTGAGTGTAGTGAGGGTCATAAAAGATTTTCTCCCCCGACTCCCCACAAAATTTTTTCTCAGAGAGGAATAATGTCTAGAAATGTAATGTATAAATCCTGAGCCAGTATTGCAGATTTACTGACCACTACCATCACATAAATCAAACTTGTAATTAATAGACACTCTTTAGAAAATATTACCATTACAACTACGCTATTTTTAGCGCTACAATGTACATATATCGAATTGCTCACCTGAAGTCGTAAAACCTAGCAAAGATACAACGACCATACGTATAATTTTCAACTTTTCACTTGCTTTCACTTACGTGCAAACTGATCTGTGGGTGTGAATAGTTGTAGTCGCAAAATAGAGATCTGCTGATATTCGTCAAAGATTCGTTGGCACAAAGCCCATATCCTTGATCTATATAGTCAGGAATAATTCCTCCAGGTACTCCATAGTTATCGTAACTTATTCCCCCTTGGTCGTATTCTCCTCCAGCTAGCGTTGTGTCATCCTCGGCTGTAAACGTGTCCATTTCATCGGTTATTTCTTGGCTGTCCGAGATCATCTTGTTTGAAGGTTGTTGGTAAACTTATTCCGTTTTATTTTGCAAGTTTTCCACCTAAGTTAAAATATACATCAGTTAGAGGTTGTAGTTAGTTAGCGACAGATAATTTTGGGAACAATAGTAATTAGCTTGTTAGTTCATTTACAAGTTGAGGGTGAGATGGTGCGGAAGGATTATTTCACTTTCTCCAAGTATTTCTTAATCTTTAGGTACTGTGTTTATCTTTGCTTTTGTTTGCCTCGTTGATGCACCGTCAAAAAATAGTTCTCTACAAATTCGTTTTTCACGAACAATAAACACAAAGCTCATCACGACGTTTCCACTGATTAGGCCCTATTGTTGTCGTTTAATATGAGTCACCAACAAAATTTGAAAAAAGCTACTGCTGCCGTTGCTTTAGTTTAATGGCCATGGTCGTCTTGATCTGGAGAAAGTACTAAATTAGGATACATTGTGTCGTTTATGTAGTTTAGTTAGGAGAAAGTTCCACGAAACAGAAACAATCACGCCAACTTAGTACAAATTAGATTTACAGCTTTTTCATTGGTCAGCGGTTTTCAATGAAGTCATGAATCGGAACAAGCCGGTTATGGTAGATTCTGGTTGCTGTTCTTGGTCGACTAATTGTAAGTTAGCTTAATTCAATTCAGAGCGTAGGGCTTTTGGATAAGAGAACAGCGTTTTATCGCTAATCACACACATTATAAAATCCACAAATTACTGACAGCGGTTGAAATGACGATATATTTTTGTGTACCAGATGTCACTCGTTGTTGCTACAATGACGTTTACAACAATCGGATTCTCTTTGAAGATTTTGAGGGTGGTGGTGCCGTTCTTCTTATTTTGTTTTCATCGGAGTGCTCCACAATAGCAAACTGTGACCATGCCAAGTACAGATTTTCACAAAGTTTGAAAGTCGCATAGAGCGCAAAAAGTCCGTAGAGCACAACAAGGATGGAACGTATTTTCACGTTCATTGCTTCAAAGAACACATAAATTGTTACTTTTGACAAAACAGCAACAACAAACCCAGTAATTTTCAAAAGATCCAAGGGAATCGTCCATTCATGCGTGTACTACTCGCACCGTACCACCGGAAAGATACAATTTAGTATACGGACAATTCCATAAAAGTCTAGTTGGCAGTATACACGCGGGAATCCACTGACAATCCTGCAAAGCGGCTTATTCACCCTATTTGGATGCTATTTAATCTGGTTTTTATCTGCAAAAATGAAACAATGTTTTTTGTAGACTTTCACATCACAACAGCAATAGCTCACAGAAAATAATATATCCCACGTATAGCATTACACCAGGATTAGTTTGTGGCCCATTTTATTGTACCATCGGGAGAGGATTTAGTTGGTTTTCAATTTCGACCAGAAACGCTTTTATCAACGTACAATCATAAATTTTGAAATAGTTGATATAGATATAAATTTGTGTAATCCTTATATAAAGCCACGTGTGTAATCCACATGATAGATATACATAATCCATTATATTAATCCGATTTGTCCATTCGGCATTTTCCATGTACCGAAATGATCCTACAGGTTTTAAATTGACTTACGTGTTAAAATGCTTCCTTCCAAAATATAGTATTAAATATTCCGGTCCCTGTTTTTCACGTAGCCCACAGTGGGTGCAGGGAAAAGTTTCTTGCGTTGATGCCTGTTTGTCTTGTCTGTAACGGTAACAAAGTTTTACCTGTTGGTTCAACTACTCATTTACAACGGTTTTATTTGTTGGAGAAAACAGAGCTGGAATGTCATCCGCAAAAAGGTTCTCCGCACAAGAAACACGAAATAAATTGTCGGTTTGACGACGTTTCTACGACAGCGGAGAGAGGCGTTACACTATTGCAGCACGATGTTGCCTAGGAAGAAAGTTTGACAAGTCGCAGCAGTTACTGTCCCTCTTTTTGTCTGTAATCTCTATTCTTCGTCTCCCCGGTTTCTTGTTAGTAAGCCATCGCCGCTGTACTCCCAACGTTCTGAAAAAATATATAGTAAAAAACTAAACCGAGAACGACAATTTAGTAGCGACGGCGGTAATAAAGTAATGAATGAGTGTGACAGCGACACTTTGCCACCTCGCCTTGCCAATAACGATGCACAAACATAATGATATAAGTAGTACGTAATGTGTTGACTTTATTCTACCGCTTAACCATATACAACAACTACAACAGCGAGAAAATGTTTTAACGTTAATATACTTGCAACAAAAAAAGCATGTGGAAATAAGCGGGTTTAGAAATGGTTGGAAAAGGCGTAACCTCAACTATATATTAATATTTATAGCCGTATTCTGAAAATTGGAGCTTTTAGTGTATTGTGTATTATGTATCGCACTAACTGCATCCATCAGACGTAAGTATTATTATTAGCAGAGTAATAATTTACAACACGTAGGTTTCCCTGTATTGTTCATCGTATCATCATTCATCGTTTTGTTATCTTTTATCATCATCCGCCTCGTCATCATCGTTCATTGTCTTTGTTCCTGGATATGATCAGCTTTCTAGATGTAGATTGTTGTATAGGACATTGTCTTCTATAAATGCATCGCTTCCTTTTACTTGTAAAAGTTCAATGAAGTCATCATTTTTGGAGGGTAAGGTAAGCAAGCTCTTGGGAGTGATGACGAGAGAAGAAAAACTCAAACCAAAACACCAAGCCTTTTAGCGAGAAATCCCCAAAGCAGCAGAATGCTGCACTGTATATACACAACCTTCTATTCTAAAAAAAAAGTTTACCTGTAGACTCGAGAAAGGAACGGAAAGTGGGCTGAGCGATGGAAAGTAAATCAATTTAGAGATACTTTCCATTTTTCACGGTTTTCTATCGCAACTCCAACATGCTTAGGGTTTATGCAAAGGTCGTATAAAAATTGAAGAGATGTTGGTAAATTTTCCGAGCTTGGAGAAGTTGTAGTCAGTGTAGTGATACCACAAATGTAAACCCTACCACAAATACACCAAAATGCACTTTACAAAATCAGATTGCCTTTATTAGTGTTACATAAAATGTTAAATGGCTCTCTTGAAAGTATCAAAATCACGCTTATGTGCTTCGTTTTAGGAAATTCAATTCATTTCTTTCTCTACTAGAGGTTATTATTTATATCACTTTATCCATTTAATAATAAGATGAAGATTTGATGGGGTAGTACATTTCCAAGTACTGTGTGTAAATTTGTTGGGTTCGAGACGGACTACGCTTCAGTTGTACTTCTTACATCCCTGGCACCATCCAACGAGTATATTATGCTAATGTGGTCACGTTTTAACAGCAAGTGACTTCTTGTCACGTCATTTGTCCATTTTACCGTTTTCCCGAACCCATAAACCAGTCCATTGAAATGAACACTTTAATTCTTGCGTGATTCTCTCACGGTTATGGCTTTCATTAACCCATCGTAGTCATCATAATAATCATCAAATAAACAGATCTCTACAACTACTGCTGGGAAAGATGCACGAAGGTGTGATAATAAATTATACACGGCCTTCATATCATATACCAAATCGGGGTGATTGCTGCCTATATTCCCTACTGCTGTGCTTCCGATGATGACAGGAACGTTTACAGTTTTTCCCTTTGTCCATATTTTATTTACCTCTGTCATGCATGAACTCCTAAAAAATTCTCGTTTGCATCACGCTGTTTTGTGAAACGAGTAGCTTGGTAGAAAGTAAAAGTTTCCTGAGGTTTATGGTAAATATATCCTGTTCCCGGTTTTCCCAGGGATTACAGCTTACACAGGTGAAAGTTAAAGAGAAATCGGTATTTATTTAATTAATCTTGACAGCAGAAGAACTGGGTAAGGTGCCTACCTAACCCAATTTAACCCAACAGTACATACCTACAAAATATCGACGTTATAAGTTCTGGAGCGTTTTCCTTCCGTATAATGATGGCGTGTGGATGTGCCAAGAAAGTACAGTAGTACTGAATATTTATTTGTTTACTAGTTCTCCACTAAAAGACATATTTTCCTGTCAGCCACCAGCTGGGTTTGAAGAAGAAATATTATGAATTTTTAAGCAGGCTTTTCATTTTCTTTCGCAAAACCCAGTTTCTTGCCACACCCTTGGTGAATAAGGAATAGACCTGGGCAGAGCTGATTTGCTGTAAACATATCAAAAATAATTTCCCCCTGTTGTGTATATATACTATACTTAGATACGTTTATCTTATTACCTTTTAGTACAAACAAACAAGTGCAATTGACACATTGGGGGGAGGGTTAGGAGGTTCCTACAGAATTCCCTCTTTTCGAAGCACATCATTTCCCAGTTTTCTCCTCCTGTTTTTATTGCGAAAGCACACTTACTGAAGCAATTCTCTTCCGACAGCCTTTTTTAGAATTTGTAAAATGTGGCTTAGGCTGTTTCGCGCTCCATAGTGGTGTATACAATAATGTGTCAAAAAATTACGGGTCTTAAAATCTTCATATATGTGTTTATTCGTCAGTCAAAAAGTACATTAACGATAGCAAAAACAGTAATTTCTTTCAGTAAGTATAAAAGAATATTTCTTATCTTACATTTCTCCATTTTTTTCCTCCGTCATTTTTATTCCGAAAGCCCAATATTGCGAAAGCAAAACTTACCTAAACAATTTTCTTCCGATAACACTTTTTTAGAATTTGTCCATTGTTACTTATCTGATCTCACATAATTACTTTGTTCTACGTGGTCGCAAAGCTCGAGATATGCTGAGTTAAATATCAGTCACCTGGCATATACCTGCGACGAAGTCACTTATTAACTTGTCTGTCTGTTTCTCCGTATGTCCGTCCGTTCGGGCGATAAGTCGAAAACGGTTTCTGAACTGATTTTAAAATTCTGATTTTGCCAATCGATTCCCCATCCCTTACGCAATTAAGAATGATTTTTGAGTTTCCAGGTCAACGAGGTCAAAGTTCACCTAGGTTTATCTATCTCTGGTACTTGTAGGGCAATTTTTACGAAACTTTGTATATAGGTAGCCTCATCTGAGACTGGACAAGAGTCTTATACCTTAGGTCAACGGGGTCAAAAGTCATTTATGTGTATCTCTAGTATTTGTTGGTTGGATTAGGAAGGTTTTGGAGGTTCTTAAATTCTAAAAAAAATGTTATCGGAAGAAAGTTGTTTATGTAACGCAACGCAAGTTGTTGCTTACGCAATATTGGACTTTCGAAATAAAAAACGTCGGAGGAAAAAAATGGGAAAAGATGTGCTTTGAAAATAAAAGAGATTTACGTAGGAATCCCGGATTCCTACAATGGGTACACGGTGCCAAACCAAGCGCAAGTTATTGGTTACTCCACTACTTTTCAACATTGTCTGGTGACTTGTCGTACCCGTCTTTGAAGTACGAATGCCTCAGCAATTTTTTTAGCTTATTGTCATTTTTTCAAGTAGTCGCCAAACAAAGTAAAGCATCGTTAGTTTAACGTCACGACAAGAAAAGAAAACAAAGGTACTTATAGCTCCATGTTTAATTTGGCTTTTTGTTCACAGACCGCTTTTCGAGATCGTACCCGTTAATGTTTGTAGAATATTTTCACAATGAACATGCCTACAATTGTATGGACACAGGTCAAGTTGGTCATAGTTCAAAGAAAGCTTGTATACTTAAATCAAGAACCCAAATGGTAATTATTTTCTTTAGCATTAGTTCTGATGACGATGAAAAAGGCAGAGTTATTTTGCTGAGGATAGCGGAAATGAAATGGCTACCTACGTGAGATCTGATTTGATTTATTGGTGTCCTTTTTGGGACACGCATGACCTAAAACGAAAAAAGAGCATCGTTCGTGGTCTTCCCAGAGTCTTTGTATATCCCATAGCCGTTTCTTTTTGTGGCCTGCCAACTAATTTCACCACGGCACATGGAAAAATTGAAAAGGACTATTTCTTGGTGGTGACCTCCTTGTGGAATTTGAGAAGGTGGCATATGAAAAGGAACAAAGGTGGCATGCTGAAATGGACATATTACCCTCTTCTTAATATAAAAACTGAGTATGAGTGAAAGCGAGCGAGCGTATTCCCGTGTCGTCTTTTTGTTTGGTCTTTGTGTTTTCAATTCTTGCATTTCTGGCTTCTTTTTTCTGCTGAGGCTTTATTGCCTTTTGGTTTCCTCACAAAGTTTCCTTGCTGTAACAGAAGGCACAAGCACACGCTGACATACACACACATACACTCACACAAATACTACGAGGACATGATTTTAGACCCCAAACGCAAAAGTGAAGTGGTGACAGCCAGAAAAAGGTGAAAGTAATAAAAAGCAGAAATAAGGAGGACGACGCCTTTCCTTTTCCTTGACTGCCTACTGAACCGTTGCAGAAATTCACGCCTTATTTGGGGATGAAGAGACCGTTGCTAGGAAAGACACGCAAGGCATACTTCCTATCATACAGAGTTAGAGCGGATGCACGAGAAATTCACATTTTTCCAAGTTTTGCCCTTGCAATGGCTTTAAGTATGAGTACCATCTCTCTCCTCTCCAGGCGCACTCTACACTTC